>JAQZBX010060667.1:0-17256 GCA_029593785.1 Cabassous unicinctus
CCGTGAGGTCCTGCTGCATCAGCCCACCGCGCCGCGTGGGCTGGCCTGCCCTCACAAGGAAGCCCCCGGAAGCGAACCCGGGTACTCCCATGTGGTAAATGGGAGCTCTGTCGATTGAGCCACACTCGCTTCCCCCTTTTCACCCTTTTGACAAAGTCCTGTGAGGTGCAAAAGTGTTTTATTTTTAGGAGGTCCCATTTATCTATTTTTTTCTTTTGTTGCATGTGCTTTGGGTGTAAGGTCCAAGAAACCGCCACCTACTACAAGGTCTTAAAGATGTTTCCCTACGTTTTCTTTAGTAGTTTTATGGTCCTGGCTTTTATGTTTAGGTCTTTCATCCATTTTGAGTTGATTCTTGTATAGGGAGTGTGATAAGGGCCCTCCTTCATTCTTTAGGTTATAATTTCCGGTTTCTGAGCACCATTTCTTGAAGACACTGTTTTGTCCCGTTAACATGAACTTGGTAGGTTTGTCAAAAACCAGTTGACTCTATAAGTGAGGGCTTATTTCTGGATTCTCAATTCTATTCCAATGATCGATGTGTCTATCTTTATGCCATTACCATGCTGTTTTTGACAACTTGTAGCTTTGTCATATGTTTCAAGGTCAGACAGTGAAATTCCTCCCATGTCACTCTTCTTTTTTAGAATGCTTTTTCTAAAAAAAGTGCATTTTACCTTCCAAATGAGTTTGTTAATTGCCTTTTCTAATTCTGCAATGTAAGCTTTTGCGATTTTGATTGGTATTGCATTGAATCTATAAATCAGTTTGGGTAAGATTGACATCTTTATGATATTTATTCCTCCAATTGATGAACACGGAATGTTTTTCCATTTGTTTAGGTATTTTAAAATTTCTTTTAGTATTGTTATGTAGTTTTCTGCATATAGGCCCTATACTTCTTTGGTTAAATTAATTCCTAGGTATTTGAGTCTTTTTGTTGCTATTGAAAATGGAATTTTTCCCCTGATTTCCTCCTCAAATTTTTCATTACTAGTGTACAAAAACATTACTGATTCTTGCATGTTGATCTTGTATTCTGCCACTTTGCTGAACTCATTTATTAACTCAAGTAGTTTTGTCTTGGATACTACAGAATTTTCTAAGTACAGGATCACGTCATCCGCAAACAGTGAGAGTTTTACTTCCTCTTTTCCTATTTGGATGCCTTTAATTTTTTTTTCTTGTTTAATCGCCTTAGCTAGAACTTCTAGTACAATATTAAATAACAGTGGTGACTGTGGGCGTCCTTGTCTTGTTCCCGATTTTAGAGGGAAAGTTTTCAACGTTTCCCCATTAAGTATGATGTTGACTGACTGTTTTTCATATATGCCTTTTATCATATTGAGGAATTTTCCTTCTATTCCTATCTTTTGAAGTATTTTTATCAAAAAAAGTTTGCTGGATTTTGTCGAATGCCTTTTCTGTGTCTATTGAGATTATCATGTGGTTTTTTTCCTTCAATTTGTTAATGTGGTATATTACGTTGATTGATTTTCTTATGTTGAACCAGCCTTGGCATACCCAGAATAAATCCCACTTGGTTGTGATGTATAAGTCTTTGATATGCTGTTGGATTCGATTTACAAGTATTTTGTTGAGAATTTTTGCATCTATGTTTATTAGAGAGATTGGTCTATAATTTTCTTTTCTTGTGGTATCTTTATCTGGCTTTGGTTTTAGGTTGATGTTGGCTTCATAAAATGTGTTGGGTAATTTTCCCTCCTCTTCAATTGTTTGGAAGAGTTTAAACAGGATTGGTGTTAATTCTTTTTGAAATTCTTGGTAGAGTTCACCTGTGAAGCCATCTGGTCCTGGGCGTATTTTTGCAGGGAGATTTTTGATGATGGATTCAATCTCCTTAAATGTGATTGGTTTGTTAAGTTCTTGTATTTCTTGTAGCGTCAGTGTAGGTTGTGCATTTCTAGGAATTTGTCTCTTTCATCTAGGTTGTCTAGTTTGTTGGCATAAAGTTTTTCATAATATCCTTTTATGATTCTTTTTATTTCTGTGGGGTCAGTTGTAACTTCCCCCTTTCATTTCTGATTGTATTTATTTTTATTTGCACCTTCTCTCTTTTTTTCTTTGTTAGTCTAGCGAGGGGTTTGTCAATTTTATTGATATTCTCAAAGAACCAGGTTACTTTTGGTTTTGTTTATTTTCTCTATTGCTTTTTGGTTCTCAGTTTCATTTATTTCTGTTCTATCATTATTATTTCTTTCCTTCTGCTTGCTTTGGGATTGGTTTGCTGTTCTTTTTCTAGTTTCTCTAGTTGTTCAGTGTCATCTTTGAGTTTAGCTCTTTCTTGTTTTTTAACATAGGCATTTAGGGCTATAAATTTCCCTCTCAAGACTGCCTTCGCTGTATCCCATACGTTTTGATAAGTTGTGTTCTTTAGTTTTGTCTCAATATATTTACTGATTTCACTTGCAATTTCTTCTTTGATCCACTGATTATTTAGGAGTGTGTTGTTCAGCCTCCACACATTTGCGAATATACTTTAAAAATTTTTTTTCTTTTGTTTTAAAATATTTTTATTTTTTAAAAAAAGATGTTTAGAATAATATTACATAAAAAAATAGGGGATTCCCATATGCCCTGCTCCACATATCTCCCACATTTGCATAAATGTTACATAAAAAAATAGGGGATTCCCACATGCCCTTCTCCACACATCTCCCACATTTGCCCCCATAACATTAGTGTGGTACATTCATTGCAATTGATAAACACATTTTGGGGCATTGCCACTAAGCATAGATTATGGTTTACATTGTAGTTTACACTCTCTCCCACACAATTCTGTAGATTATGGCAAGATATTTAATGGCTTGTATCTGTCATTGCAGTGTCAGTCAGGACAATTCCCAAGTCCTGAAAATGCCCCCGTATTATACCTGTTTTCCTTCTCCCTGATCTCAGAACCTCCAGTGCCCACTGCCTCCACATCAATGATAAAAGTTCTTCCCTACCTAGAATCACAATAAGTCTATGTAGAATACCAGTCCACTCTAGTCCATAGTTCATTCCCTAATCTTGAGGATTCTGGAATGGTGATGCCCACTCCACCTCTAATTGAGAGGGGTCTTTGGTCCCATATGGCCAGTGGATAGGACTCTTTTGCTTGCAGTTATAGGCTCTCTTGGTTCCTTGGTATGGTGGTTGTCTATCATCACCTCCTTGTTAGTTGTCCTGGGTGAGTCCAGTGAACTGGAGAGTAGGTGTTGCAACTCTGTTGAGGCTCAGGGCCCAGCTGGCACTTGGACAGTCCAAAGATTCACGTCTCTTGGGTGTACACCTATCAACTCCAGCACCGACTCGAATTTACTTTTTTCCTATCTATTATTGATGTCCAGTTTCATTCCATTATGATCTGAGAAGGTGCTTTGCATAATTTCTATCTTTTATATTTAATGAGAGCTGCATTGTGATCTAATATATGGTCTATCCTGGAGAAAGATCCATGGGCACTTGAGAAGAGTGTATAACCTGCTGAATTTTGATGCAGTTTCTGTATATGACTGTTAGGTCTAACTTGTTTATGATATTGTTCAAATTCTCTGTTTCCTTGTTGATCTTCTGTTTAGTTGTTCTATCTAATGATGTGAGTGGGGTATTGAAGTCTCCAACGATTATTGTAGAGATGTCTATTTCTCCTTCCAGTTTTGTCAGAGTTTGTGTCATGTATTTTGGGGCACCCTGGTTAGGTGCATAGATATTTGTGACTGTTATATCTTCCTCATGGATTGTCCCTTTTATTAATATATAATTGCTTTCTGTATCTTTTATAACTTTTTTGCATTTAAAGTCTGTTTTGTCTGATATTTGTATAGCTACCCTTGCTCTTTTTTGGTTACTGTTTGATTGAACTATCGTTTTCTAGCCTTTAACTTTCAGACATTTTGTATCCCTGAGTCTAAAGTGAGTTTCTTGTAAGCAGCATATGGATAGCTCATTTTTTTTAATCCATTCTGTCAGCCTGTATCTTTTGATTGGGGAGTTTAATCCATTCACATTCAATGATATTACTGTAAATGCACTGTTTACTTCCACCATTTTATTCTTTGGTTTTCATATGTCAAAACCTATTTTTGTCTGTCTTTATACTCTTTTCATTATCCTTTCTGCTATTCTTTCTTCTATTCTATCCTCCAAACCTTTCTATCTTGTATTTTTCTTTCAGGTTCTAAGGCTTCCTTTGATATTTCTTGAAAAGGTCGATTCTTTTAGTTTCTGTTTGTTTGTGAATATTTTATACTCACCTTAATATTTGAAGGACAGTTTTGCTGGATAAAAAATTCTTGCCTGGCAGTTTTTCTCTTTTGGTATCCTAATTGTATCATACCACTGTCTTCTCGCCTTCATGCTTTCTGAAGAGAGATCTGCGCTAAGTCTTACTGGATGTCCCTTGTATGTGATGATTTGCTTCTTTCTTGCTGCTCTGAGAATTTTTTCTTTATCTTTGACATTTGACATTCTGGGTAGTATGTGTCTTGGAGTAGGTCTATTCTGGTTTATTCTGATTGGGGTACGGTATGCTTCCTGGACATTTAAGTTTATTTCTTTCGTGACACTTGGGAAATATTCAGCTATCATTTATTTAAATACTCCTTCTGCCCCTTTTCTGTTCTCTTCTCTTTCTGGAACTCCCATGACACATATATTGTTGCGTTTCATGTTGTCATTCAACTCTCTGAGCCCCTGCTCAATTTTTTCCATTCTTTTCTCCCTTCAATTTCAGCTCTTCTATCTTGAGTATCACTTATTCTTTCTTCTGTCATTTCGAGTCTTCAGTTGTATGCCTTTAATGTGTTTTCACAATAATGAACTATTGTGTCTTTCATTTCCATGAGCTCTGTTACTTTTCTATTCAGGATTTCAAATTCTTCTCTGTGCTCGCTCAATGTCTTCTTTTTTTTTTTTTTAAGATTTATTTATTTATTTATTTATCCCCCCCTTGCTGCTTGTGTTTTACTGTGTCCATTTGCTGTGTGTTTCTTCCGTGTCTGCTTATCTCCCCCTTGCTGTGAGGTCCTGCTGCATCAGCCCACAGCGCCGCGCAGCTGGCCTACTCTCACAAGGAGGCCCCTGGAAGCTGGGGCCTCCTGCACGGTAAACGGGGGCTCTATCGATTGAGTCACACCTGCTTCCTGCTGTGAGGTCTTGCTGCATCAGCCCACAGCGCCGCGTGGGCCGGCCGGCCTGCCCTCACAAGGAGGCCCTGGGAAGTGAACCCGGGGCCTCCCATATGGTAAACGGGAGCTCTATTCATTGAGCCACACCTGCTTCCCTCAATGTCTTCTTGTTGTCATTTATCTCTCTAACCATATTGTCTTTCAACTCATTGATTTGATTTTGGAAATTTGTGCGCATTTTGCTGATTAGTTCTCTCAAATTCTGCATCTCCTCTGGGGCTTTGATATATTCCTTTTCTTGGGCCATATTTTTTATTTTCTTTGTATGGCTTGTAATTTTTTGCTGATGTCTAGGCATCTGATTAGGATGTCGTTATCTCAGATGCTCAATTTCTTTCGCTTTTGTAGGGCTTTATTGGCAGTAGGCTGTGTTTTGCCACTGCTCTTTGTATCTTGGCTCAACCTGGATTGTTAAGTTTGTCCCTGCTGGTTGCTCAAAACTGCTCACTGGACCCAGTAATTGGTTGAAGACTCGCTTCCTAGGGCCTGAGGGAGGGAGGGTATAGAGGCTGGAAAAAGCCTCTCCTAATTATTTTTAATTTTCTGGCATGCACTTCCTTGATCTGCCAGCAGATGGTGCCCTTTGGCATATCTCAGCTCAATGCCTGGTCGGAATATTTGTTGCAACACAGTGGATCAATGCGATAGAGCTTCCTGTCTGAAGGCTAGGAGCCTTGTAATTCACACTTTCTCTGAGACAGGTCTCCAGACTTCTCTGGCAGTCCCCTCCCTTTTCCTGGCTCGGAAATATTTCCACTCCCCTCTGAGTTCTCAAAAATCATTCTCAGTTAGTAGAGAAGGAGATTGGGATGGTCTTATATCTTTAGCCCCTTACCGGCTCCCAAGGCAAACAGTGGTGCAGCCCCACTTGGCCTGGAAGGGCTCCTGGGACACAGCAGACCAAATTTTTGAGTCAAAAGTTGAGTCAGCCTTAGGCTGTGTCCCTCTCTCTCTCCTTTCCTGGGGCGTCCTCAACAATCAATCCCAGCTAGAAGAGAGGGAGGTTACAAGGGCTGGATTTCTCCAGTCCTTCACTGGCTCCCAGGGCAAACCACCGTTAGGTGCCACCTGGCCTGGAAGGGCTGGTGGGACACATCAGACCAAATTTTTGGGTCAGAAGCTGAGTCAGCCTTAGGCTGTGTCCCTCTCTCTCCCCTTTCCTAGGGTGGTAGATCCCTGGAGCCCTCTTTGTCTGTAGTGACAGGCCCAGAAGCTTGAGAATTCTGAAGTGTCTTTAGTGTGGGGGATGGTGCCAGCAGTGGCAGCCAATGGTTTCAACTCATAGTTTTGTTGCTGCGATTTCCCTCCTTTATCCTTCTATCCTCTGGGCAGTGTCCAGGCTTTGCCTGGTGTACTAAACCCCAGAAGATCTTTTTCTAGGCTGTTTCAGCCTGTCCTCTAGCTATGTTTTTGGAGGAGAAGAGAGTCCGTCTTTCTAGTTCGTCATCTTCCTGGAAGTCTGTTTATCACCCGATATCACAGAAGTTTTGATGTTTTGTTCTCGTTTTCATTTGTCTCAATATATTTATATTTTCACTTGCAATTTCTTCTTTGACCCACTGATTATTTAGGAGTGTGTTGTTTAATCTCCACACATTTGCGAAATTACCTCTTTTCTATTATTGATTTCCAGTTTCATCCCATTATGATCTGAGAAGGTGCTTTGTATAATTTAAATCTTTTTATATTTATTGAGACCTGCATTGTGACCTAACATGTGGTCTATCCTGGAGAAAGATCCATGGGCACTTGAAAAGACTGTAGTTTGGTTGCAGCATTCTGTATATGTCTTTTAGGTCTAACTGGTTTAATTTATTGTTGAAGTTCTCTTTCTTTGTTGATATTCTGTCTAGTTGTTCTATCTAATGGTGTGAGTGGTGTGTTGAAGTCTACAATGATTATTTTTAAGATGTCTACTTCTCCCTTTAATTTTGCCAGAGTTTGTCTCTTGTATTTTTGGGCACCCTGGTTAGGTACATAGATAATTATGACTTTTATAGCTTCCTGGTGTGTTGTCCCTTTTATTAGTATATAATGGCCTTCTGTATCTCTCATAACTTTTTAAAAATATATTTTTATTTATTTTTAAAAGACACTTAGATTACATAAAATGCTACATAAAAAATATTAAGGATTCCCACATGCCCCACTCCCCAAACCTCCCACCCTTCCCCACACTAATAACCTCCCCCACCAGTTTGGTACATTCATCGCAACCGACAAACACACCTTGGAGCACTGCCAGTAGGCATGGACCATAGTTCACATTCATAACATTTTTGCCTTTAAAGTCTGTTTTTTCCCATATTGGTATAGCTACTCCTCCTTTTTGGTTACTGTTTGCATGGAGTATCTTTTTCTAACCTTTCACTTGGCAGTTGGTTTGTATCCCTGGATCTCTTGTAGGCAGCATATGGATGGCTCATGTTTGTTTTTTTATCCATGTCAGCCTATATCTTTTGATTGGGGAATTTAATCCATTCACATTCAGTGATATTACTGTAAATGCATTATTTAATTCCACCATTTTATTCTTTGGCTTTCATATGTCACATCTTTTTTTTTGCCTCTTTTTACTCTTTTGGTTTTCCTTTCTGCCCTTCTTTCTTCTATTCTCTCCTCCAAGCCTCTTGTATTTTTCTTTCAGGCTTTAAGGCTTCCTTTAATATTGCCTGCAAAGGTGGATTCGTTTTTACGAACTCTCCTAGTTTCTGTTTATTTATGAATATTTTAAACTCACCTTCATATGTAAGGAAAATTTTGCTGGATAAAGACTTCTTAGCTGGCAGTTTTTCACTTTCAGTTTCCTAATTGTATCATACCACTGTCTTCTTGCCTCCATGGTTTCTGATGAGTAATCTGCACTAAGTCTTCCTGGGTGTCCCTTGTATGTGATGATTTGCTTCTCCCTTGATGCTCTCAGAATTTTCTCTTTATCTTTGACATTTGACTTTCTGAGTAGTATGTGTCCTGGAGTAAGTCTATAAGGATTTATGCTGATTGGGGTATGCTGAGTTTCTTGGACATGTAAATTCATTTCTTTCATGACAGTTGGGAAATTTTCAGCTGTTATTTCCTCAAATACTCTTTCTGCTCCTTTCCCCTTTTCTTCTTCTGGAACTCCTATGACATTATGTTGTTGCGTTTCATGTTATCATTCAACTTCCTGAGCACCTGCTCAGTTTTCTCCATTCTTTTCTCTTTCTGTTCTTTTCTCTCCAAAGTTCACTTGTTCTGTCTTTGGTATCACTTATTCTTTGTTCTGTCATTTTGACTCTGCTGCTGTATGCCTGTAATTTTTTTTTTTTTTTTTATGGTGTGTAAGTCTTTTTAAAATTATTTATTTTTAATTATTATTTTTTATTTTTAAAGTAGGTTTAAATGTTACATAAACAGTATAAGGGATTCCCATATGCCCCCCGCCCTCCTCCTCCCACACTTTCCTACATCAATAACATCCCTCATTAGTGTGGTACATTTCTTACAATTGATGAACACATATTGAAGTATTGTTACCAACTATGGATTACAGTTTGAATTATAGTTTACACTCTGTCCTGCACAATTTTGTAGGCTATGACAAAATATACAAAAGCCTGTATCTGTCACTGTAATATCATGCAGCACAACTCCAGTGTCCCAAAAGTGCCCCCATATTACAGCTATCCTTCCCTCTCTCATCCTCCGAACCTCTGGTCACCACTGCATTTATATCAATGATAAGAGTTCTTCCACTGCTAGAATTATAAGTCTGTAGTAGAATAATAATAAGTCTACTTATTATTGCATATGATTGTGTTACTATGAACCAAATATATTGTGTAACATATTGTAAGATTAAAAAAAAATTTATATGTATCCAGTACATTTAATTGAGAAATGTATGTTTTTATTCAACTCTATTTTCTTTTTCTTTTTAATTATTGTTTATATTTTCAATTATTAAGTGTACAAAATAAATTTTTTAAAAAAGTGAAAAAAATTTATGGCATGTATCCGTCATTGCATTGTCATGCAGGTCAATTCTGTTGTCCCAAAAATGCCCCCATGTTACATCTATTCTTCCCTCTCCCTCCCCTTAGAACCTGTTTAGTGCTTCTTAAGTCTTCCATTTGTTTGAGCTTTCCTGTCTTTTATGTTGGAAACTCCTCAGGGCTAGGGGAATGAGGCTTCTCCTATAGAATTGAGTGCTTTGGACCATCAGTGTTTGTGATTGACAGAGTAGTCCTTGTTTTCAATTTTTCTAATTATTATTTTTTTATTTTTAAAGAATCTTCAGATTACATAAATATTACATAAAAAATATAAGAGATTCCCATATGCTCCACTCCCTCCCCCTCCCACACTTTCCTACATTAACAACATCCTTCATTAGTGTGGTACATTTGTTAAAATTGATGAACCCATATTGAAGGATTGCTACTAAACATGGGCTACAGTTTACATTGTAGTTTACACTTTGCCCCGCACAATTTTGTAAATTATGACAGAATATATAATGGCCTTTATCAGTCACTGCAATGTCATGCAGGACAAATCCAGGGTCCTGAAAATGCTCCCATATTACACCTATCTTCCTTCTCCCATTCTTCAGAAACTCTTCTGGCCAGTGACATTACATCAATGATAAGAGTTCCTCCATTGCTAGAATAATAATAAGTCTACTTTAGTCCATTGTTCATTCCCCAATCTTGGGGATTTTGGGATGGTGGTGCCCACTCTACTTCTCATTAAGATGGAGCTTAGATCCCATGGGGTAGACGGATGGAGCTATCTTTCTTGCAGTTGCAGACACTCTCTTTTCCTTGGGAAGGGCGTGGTCCATCATTTTCTCCTTGTTTTTTTCCTGGGTGAGTCCCATGAACTGGAGAGTAGGTGTTGCAACTGCTGAAGTTCAGGGCTCAACTGGCACATGGACGGGCCAAAGATTTAAGTCTCTGGGTCACATATATATCAAGTATGGTGCTAATTATGGGTTCAGATACACGGAACAGCCATGTGTAGAGAACCTATGATTGAGTCTAATGCTATTACACTGGGGAGTGTGAATTCCAAAGGAAGGTCCACTGACAGGGTGCCAAATTCCTGAGCTGTCTGTCCTGCTTATAGCTTCTAGATATCTCTAGAGTTCTCAGGAGCCCCGCTATTTGAGGCACTGTTCACTGTGGCAATCAGTGAGATCCTGTTGAGACTTGCATATATGTAACCTCTGGAATGACCTTCTGACTCACTTTGAAATCTCTTAACCATAAAAACTCATTTGTATTTACCATTTCCCCCTTTCGGTTAAAGTCTTTTTCTAGATGCATTGCTACTTGGAGCTTGGTAATAATCCCTTTGTGCCAGGGAAGCTTATCCCTGGGTGTCATGTCCTACGCCAAGGAGGGGATATGGGGAGTGAAGTAAGGCAGGCACTGAAGGACAAATATTATATGACCTCACTGATGTGAATTAAGCAGATTGAGCAGACTCACAAAGCTAGAGTTGGGAAGATAGGTTTATGGGAACAGAAAGGGAATAGAGGGTGGTGAGGTGATGTCCATAAGGCCAAAATCTATGATAAGATGGAAGGGTGTGGTTGGGCAGTGGATGCGCGTGACAGTCGTGCGGTGACATGATTGGGTTTGGCGGTACATGTCTGTAAGGGGGAGTGAGTGGTGGGGGGTTGGGTTGGACTATCCATGGGACTTGGAGGAGGGTTGGGGGAAGGAGCAGATGAACTCTGGGGATTTGTAGGTCTGTGGTTGAACCCACTTATTTACTTTTAATTTCCTTACAGCACTCTCTTGGTCAGTCAGCAGATAGTGCTCTTTAGCAGCTCTCTCATTTCAGAGCCTGATCTGAGTGTATTCGCTGCTACACCAACAGCAACAGTGTGGCAGAGGATTCTGCCTCAAGGCTATTCAGAGTGTTGCTTTTCATACTTTCTCAGATGCTGTTCTCCAACCTTTGCTGGTAGCCCCCTCTGTTTTCCCAGCTAGGAAATAATCCCACTCCCCTCAGTATCCTCAATAGTCAGTTCTGGTCAGTAGGGTAATTGAGAGGGTTGATTTTCATGCTGGCTCTCAGGACGAACAATGTTATGACCCTACTTGTCCTGAAAGTTCTGAGGGGACACACCAGACTAAATTTGTTGGCCAACAGCTTAATCAGCCTTAGGCTGTATTCCTCTTTCTCCCATTTCCTGGGATGGCGGATCCTTGCGGCCCCTATGTTTACAGGTGCAGGACAGAGACTTAGGCATCCAAAACTGTCTCCTCAGAGTGTGGGAGAAGGGTGTCTGCAGCTTAGCTTCCATTCACAGTCTTTTTGTTGAGATTCTTTTCCTGTGCTCCTCTCTCTTCTGGGTGATGTCCAGCCTTCTTCTAGTGTCCTAAAACCCTAGAACATTCCCCCCCTCCTGGCCGTTTCTGCTTGTCCTATAGCTTTTTTCTGGGAGAGAAGTGAGTGCTGTGTCTCTCTAATGTGTCAACTTTCCAGAAGTCCTCAATGAGTGTTTTTTTTTCTTTGTTTTTCTTTTTTTTTTAATTAAAAAAAATTTTTTTTTTCTCATTGAATTTTAAAATATCTATGGTCAAGTGATTTTTAACAAGGCTGTCAAGCCCACCCAGCTGGGACAAAACAGTCTATTCAACAAATGGTGCTGGGAGACCGGATAGTCATATCCAAAAGAAAGAAAGAAGACCCCTGTCTCACACCTTTATATAAAAATTAACTCAAAATGGATCAAAGACCAAAATGTAAAAACAACCACCATAGAACTCCTAGTGGAAAATGTAGGAAAACATCTTCAAGATCTGGTGGTAAGTGACAGTTTCTTAAACCTTTACCCAAAGCATGAGCGACAAAACAAAAATAGATAAATGGGACCTCCTCAAAATTAAACACTTTTTGTCAAAAGGGTGAAAAGGCATCTGACCCATGGGAGCAAATATTTGTCAATCACATATCCGATAAGGGTTTAATATCCATGATATGTAAAGAGATCATTCAACTTAACAATAAAAAGACAAACTATCCGATTAAAAAATGGACAATAGACTTGAAAAGACAATTGTCCAAAGAAGAAATACAAATAGCAAAGAAACACATGGAAAAACATTCAACATCACTAGTGATTAGGGAAATGCAAATCAAAACTACAGTGAGATATCTTTTCACACCTATTAGACTGGCCACTATTAAAAAGTTGGAAAACTGTAAATGTTGGAGAGGATGTGGAGAGATTGGAACGCTTATTCACTTTGGAAATGTGGAATGGTATTGCCAGTGTGTAGGGCTGTTTGGCAGTTCCTAAGGAAATTGAATATAGACTTGCCATGGGACCCAGCAATACCATTGCTAGGTATATATCCAGAAGAACTGAGAGCAGTGTCATGAATAGATATCTGCTCATTGATGTTCATAGTAGTGTTATTCACAATTGCCGAAAGGTGGAAACATCCCAGGCGTCCATCAGCCAATGAATGGATAAACAAATTGTGGTGTGTACACTTGATGGAATATTATGCAGCCGGAAGGAGAAATAAAGTCTTGAAGCATATGACAACATTGATGAACATGGAGGACATCATGTTGAGTGAAGCAAGCCAGACACAAGAGGACAACTACTGTATGATTGCGCTGTTATGAGCTAAATATATTATGTAAATTCATGGAGTTAATAATTAGAATATAGGTCACCAGAAAATAGAAGGAGGGTAGAGAATAGAAAGCTGATGGTTAATCTGTTCATAATTCATTATAAGGTTTTTTGTAAATCTTTGGAAATAAATGGAAATGGTGAGAGTACATCATATTGTTTGTGACTAGTATACAGATATGATAGTGGTTGATAGGGAAAGCCTAAGGACATTTATATTAATAGAAGGAAAGCTAAAAAAATTATGTGGCTGTTTAACATAGTGAACCTCAATATACGAATATGGGTAATATTGCACATATAAGACTGTTTTTTACAAAATATAAATACAATTATGCTCAAGAGAAGGAAACAGAATAGCAGCTAAGTGTGGCAGGGGAAGCATAGAGAGATTGAGTGGTGATTTTTTTTTTTAAGGTTTATTATTATTACTGGTAAAATGAAAATGCTCTAAAAATGATTGGAATGATGAATGTACAACTATGTGATTATACCAAATACTTTTGATTGTACACTTTGGATGGATTTATGTTTTATTAATATGTATCAATAAAATTGATTTCTTTCATTTTACTTTCAGTCTATCATTAATACTATAACTCTTCAATGGACTTAGCAACTTACATATCTTCCTTTCTTTCTGGGACTCTAGTTCCTTGAAAGTAGGGGCATATGCTTATTTTTCCAGTACTTAGAGCTATGCCTAAATATAGTTTGGGCTCAGTAAATATTGGATGGGTAGACAGAAGGGTGTGTGCCTGGGAACTTCAACTAAACTGAATGGAATATAGAAAAGTACAGAGGATAGGAAAATCAAACATGCAGGAGCTATGTCCATATAGACAATTTGAGAAGGCCATTATGGAGGACTCACATTTCTCCACAGCAACATTCAGTAAATACCAAAAGACAATGAAGCCTTTTCTACCAGGTTCTTTGAGGGATATAAAGTGTGATGGGCCTTGATGTAGTTTTCTTCATGTTTCTTGTGCTTGGGGTTTTTCAAAAAGTGTCCATGGGTTTATAGTTTTCATCAAAAGTGTTTTGTTTTGTTTTTTTAAATCATTATTTCTACCCTTCCCCCATTGGGGGCTCAGTTACTAATGCTCTTTTCAGTTAAACATTTTTTCTCTGTGTTTCATTTTTGATAGCTTCTGTTGCTTTGTCTTCAAGTTCACTAATTTTGTCTTCTGCAATGTCTAAACTTTTCTTTGTCCCAACCATTGTATTTTTAATCTCAGACATAGCTTATCTCTTGGAATTCATTTTGGGTCTTTTTTATGTTTTCCATGCCTCAATTTTTTTTGAATATATGGAATATTGTTAAAATAAACTATATTATTTTCTTGATTGCTGACTCGAACATCTCTCAGTACTGGGCCAGTTTTGATTGTGTTTTTTTCTTTGTGGGTTGTATTTTCTACCCTTTACATGCCTGTTATTATTTGATTTGGTGCCAGAAATTTAGGATTTTACCTTGTTGGGGGTGGATATTTTTGCATTTCTAGAAATATTCTTGCACTTTCTTCTGTAATACAATTAATTTACTTGGAAACAGTTTGATAATTTTTGATCTTGCTTTTAAGACTTGTCAGGTGGACCAGAGCAGTCTTTAGTCTAGGGATAATTATTCTCCACTACTGAGCCAAGATCTTTCCCAGCATTTTTCTCGATGCCTTGTTTTCTAATCTGCTTGGTGGGAGCAGGCATTATTCCTTACCCTGTGTCAGTGGTAGGGAATACCTCTAACAAGGTATTGGTACCTCTAACAAGGTGTTGGAACCTCTAACAAGGGGTTCAACTGCAGATATCTAGAGTTCTTTCCCTGTCCAGATCTCTCTCTTTCTGGTACTCTGCCCTGGGAACTCTAGCTGCCTTGGACTTGGTAAGCAACATTTTCCATCTTTGCAACTCAGGGAGACTCCTGGGCTTCGCTTGGGATCCCCCTGCCTGGACCTCAGCTTAGAAACTCTTCATGCGATAAACTAGGGCAATTGTAACTCTCACCTGTTTGTTTCTTGCCTCCCAGGATCACTATTCTTTGTTGCTTGATGTCTTGAAAATCATTGTTTCTTATATTCTGTTCACTTTGGTTTATCAGGAAGGTGGGTAAATCCAGTTCCTGTTATTTCATTTTGGTCAGAAGTAGAAGTCTGTTTTTCCTTCTTAACAAAGTTTTGAGACTAGATATTTAATGTTTATGTAGTTTTCTGTAGCCTATGCAATGATGGCAGCTTTGGGAAAGGGGACATTATGGTGAGAGTATTACTGGAAAGAGCTCAGCTGAGGTCTTGAGTCTTTGTTAGAACCCCTGGGTTCTTGTAAGAACTTTTATTGCATGTCTATTTTCACCTAGTTGTGGGTTTGTTTTGTTCCAGTAATGCATCGGATTGTTTCTCCAATTCAGTGTGGAGTCCAGCAGCCTTCACTTCAGGCAGAAAGAATACTTAGCTATTTTTATTATATGCCAGTCAGACGATGAGGATGAGGGTGGGTTGAGTGGGGTGGAGGATGGGAGATAAGGATATACATTGAGTTGCTTCTGTCTGTATTTGTGTGTAATAGTGAAAATTATCAGGAATTTTTCGTTTTACTATTAGGTCTTCTGGGGCTTTAGTGGGCTTGGAGCTGAGGCCTGCTGAGTCTTTTTGCTTTACCAATATCTTTGGTAGTTTCCTTAGCTGTCAATTTTAAAGTTTATTCATTTGGTTGTTCTTTTTTACTTCTTTTTCTTGCTGATAATAAATTTTCTTTTACTAATTTTTTTAATGTTTAAAGAAAAATCCTGATTTTGCTCATTTCATCAGGTATTTTGGGAGGAAAGTTCTATGATATCTGCTATCTGAAACTGGACATCCACTTAACTTCCAACCACTCATTTTTCAAAAGAATAATTATTTGAAACTTGTTATTGATACCACCTTGTTGTCTTGTAAAATGCTTAGATATAAGTGTTTAAATAAAAACGATATTTTAATAAGCAGTTTAAAATAATGAGTGAATTAATTTATGTTAAGTGAATTGGGTTAAAGATGATAACCACAGATTAATGTCTCTAGCTTAACAAACACATGGTCAGGAAAGAAGTTAATTAGTAATGATTTTTTACAAGACAACAATCTATTTGTCCTAAATCAGTATGTTTTTCATTTTAGGTGGTTGTGTATGGATTTCCTGTCATGAAATTAGATAACAAAAAACAAAACAAAACAAAAAACTGCCTAGTTTCTTTGAGACGATACGGGAAAGAAAAATAATTTTAGGTCAAAAACTTATTGTTAAGAATATAGATTATAAAATACTCCATTAATACCTACAATCATCCTTTACTGTCCTTTATGTCTTTTCTGTCATAGTATAGAATTTATTTTGTTTTGACTTCTTAATGGCTGTGATAGGTTTGCACTGATTTATTCATTCTCGCTTGTCTTGTTCCCTTTGATCAAAGTCTAGTGGAGGAGCATGGAACAAAGAAAGATCATGTGGATCACTTAAGGATTAAATCTATAAGTAGGGTAGTATCTGTAGATTTTCTGATGGAAGTAATTGGTATATTATCAAATTTAAAGCAATGATTACAAAATTATTAGAGAAAAATGACTCTGATATTTGAATTTAAACTTTGTATTCTTCACCCTGATAGTCACTTAGTAATTCATACATACAAATATGTAGCATAGTAATTAAAGTATAAAACAATATAATGAGATATTGTCTGGTGATTTCATTTCAATATAGAATAAATACATGATGGGGGCCTTGGGTATGCTGACAATCAGTTGATTTGATCTGGGTACAAGTGTGTTCACTTTGTGATATTTCATCAGGTTATGTATTTATGATTTATGTGATTTCCATGAGTATGTTGTTTTTCGATAAATTAAGAAAATTGTTAAAGTATGAAGAAACTTATCTTATTTTCTCTTTCTAGGAAATGATTATTGACAGAGTAAATGGACAGGCTGTTCCTAGATACTTGATATATGACATAATTAAATTCAATGTAAGTACCTTTTCTAAATTATAAAATGCTTTCAGTTTTAAATTTTTCTAACCATATTAATATATTTGAAATTTGAATTAATATATTTACCTTATTGTATTAGTCAGGCAAAGGGGTGCCAATGTGAAATACCAAAATGGGTTGGTCTTTATAAAGGGTATTTATTTGGGGTAGAATTCCACAGATACCAGGCCATAAAGTGTTAAGTTTCTTCTCTCACGTGTATAGGACCTGGGTGTCACCAGAGCCCTTAGGGGTCCCTCAGTGTGGGGTGATATCCACTTAGGTGTTCTATGAGATCCTACTGAGGTATGCATAAGTATTACCTCTGGGATGACCTCCCGACTCTCTTTGAAGTCTCTTAGCCATGTGAACTCATTTCTCTTTACCTTTTCCCCCTTTTATTCAAGGTCTTT
>JAQZBX010060668.1:0-17258 GCA_029593785.1 Cabassous unicinctus
TCTCTGACAGTGCATATGCCAGTCAGATCTGTAAGGTTATAGCCTTCAGCACATTCTTCCCATCAGATTCTGCTCTCGACTGCAGTCTATCACACTTGCAGCGAATAACTGAGCAGCGCGCGCAGCCCTGGTTTATCACTCATGTTCGCAGTCACACTGGATTGCCCGGTCCACTGGCGGAGGGCAATGCGCTAATTGACTCTGAGGTCTCAGCCTTAATTCTTGAAGTGCACCAAAAGGACCTAGTCACTCAGGCAAGGAGTCTGCATTCCAGATTCCACTTCTCAGCATCCAGTCTAAAATACCTGTTTCCTGATCTGCCCATAGAAATTTGTAAACATCTGGTGTGCGGCTGGCGATGCTGCGCCCCCTTTCTGCCTTTGGGGCTACTACAGCCCCAGGGTGTAAACCCAAGAGGCCTGAAGCCTAACTCACGCTGGCAAATGGACGTCACCCATGTCCCTTCCTTTGGTCGGCTCAAATATGTCCATGTTGTTAAAGATACTTACTCCAGCCTGGTCAGTGCCGTCGCTCTCCCAGGTGAGCGCATGCGTCACTGCATCCAAGCCATGAGGCAAGCCATCCTCCTCATGGGAGTACCTTGGGACTTAAAAACTGACAATGCACCTGCCTATCACAGCGCTACATTTCAGGTTTTCCTTAAACTGTACAACATCACACATCATTTTGGTATCCCCTACAACCCGCAAGGCCAAGCTATGATCGAAAAGGCTAATCACCTCCTAAAAACTGCCATACTAAAAGAAAGCGAAGAACACCCTCACAGCACACTGGAGGAAATCCTCACAACCGTGCTAATTCAAGTCAATCTGTTCACATTTGATAAGAGTGGATTGTCCCCCATGCACAAACATTGGGGCGCATCCTCGCTTTCCACACCCCTTCCACTAGTGTACTGGAAAGACCCAGAAACCAACCAGCGGCGGGGCCCTCACCCTCTCCTTTGTCAAGGGAGAGGATTTGCTTGTGTCTTTCCAGAGAACGCCTCCCAGCCAATCTAGATTCCAGGATGGAACATCAAGCCTGACACCTATCCGCAAACACAGTCACAGATGGATGACAGCTACCACGATGGCAATGGAAAAAACACCAGCGATGCATGAGGGGCTCCCTGCCCTCCTTCCGTGCTCCCTCATCTGTCACCTCTTGCCCCTCTTTCTTATCCTCCTCCCTCCTTCTGTTGCCAATCATCAGCCCTTCAACTGGACGCTTTCCTTTAGCGATACCGTCCTAAGATTTAATGTCACTTCCACTGCCCCCTCCTTTACCCTTCATATCTGCTGCCTTGCTGGGCAGGACATAAACGTACCCCATAATTTTCAGACTGTTGATTCTTCTTCTTCCTCTCCACCCTCCGCTAACTTTGGTTGTGACCAAAATTATACCAACAAGACTGTCCCTCCCACTTTGAGAAAGCCTCACAGCACCTGTTGGGGTTTCTCACACCCCGAGGGTTGGAACAGGGATGGTTATAACAAGGCTATCACAGGCTATTATATTTGCCCCTCCACAAGTAGTTATTCCTGTGGAGACATGTCACATTATTACTGTCCCGGCTGGGGATGCGAAACCATAGCACACGGATGGTCCAATCCCCCCAATAAAGACAAATATATAACAGCTTCCGGCTAGCCTAATATCACCATAACAATAGAATCACCTAATGATGTTCAGTGGCTTACTGGCCGCACCTGGGGTGTAAGACTTTACAAAACCGGCACTGATGACGGTACCTTATTCCGCATCCACAAGCAGCCAGCAGCTACCACTTCTTCTGAACCTTTGGCAGTTGGCCCTAATCTTGTGCTCAACCCCCCTCTGGTCTTCTCCACCAACACCTCCATCAACACCTCCGTCCCCTCCAACTGGTCTGTGGTTCCCCATGCCCTCCCCCCGCTCACCAACCCAATCCTGTCTCTTCTTAACCTTTCCTTTCTCACACAAAATGCCTCCGACCCCAATATTACCAGGGATTGCTGGCTATGTCTCTCCTCCATGTTGCCCTATTACGAAGCAATTGCTATCAACGCCTCCTACCAAATTTCTACAGACTCCAATCCTGCCTCTTGCAATTGGAATCATACAAAAGGCTTAACCATCCAGTCTGTTTCTCAAAGTGGGCTTTGTTTTACTAAATCTAGAGGCACTGTTATTCCCCCCATGAAACGTTCTGTAATCTCACCATTTTCCCTGCCGCAAATACAAAGTTTTTAATCCCCTATAACAACACAAAATGGCTTTGCTCCTCCACAGGTCTCACACCATGTCTCAGCGTAGCGACCCTCAACGCCACTGGAGAAACTTGCGTGCTCACTACCGTCCTTCCCCGCATTTAATTCCACACTAATGACCAATTCCTTAATACCAGGCTACAACACCAGCTACCAATCCCCATACACAAGCACGAAATCATCACTGCAATAACACTTGCTTCGCTTTTAGGTATTGCTGGAGTCGTCACCGGAGCTGCTGCCCTTTGCACTCAACAAACAGCTCTCTCCTCCATTAGAATGGCTGTAGATGAAGACATCGCTCGCATAGAAACATCCATCTCCTTTCTAGAAAAATCTCTAAACTCCCTTTCCGAAGTTGTCCTCCAAAATCGTAGGGTACTAGACCTCCTCTTTCTAAAACAGGGAGGACTATGTGCTACTTTGGGAGAAGAGTGTTGTTTCTATGCCAATCACTCTGGCCTTATTAAAGATAATATGGCCCCATTAAGAGAGGGGTTAGCTAAGTGTAAAAATGATTATGATTCTATGTACAACAATAGACGGGTAAGATCCAGTAAATTGCACAGCATGGTCTAGACCTAAAACAGGCACAGTTCCCCCTCAGCCAACCAGCCTTCAAAAAATAAAGAAAAAGGGGCAGATGTTGGCTATAACTCGAGAAACGAAACTTAAGTCCTGGGCTAGAAACAAAACTTAAGTTCTGGGAGAGAAATGAAACTTAAGTTCAGGGCAAGAAACGAAACTTAACAAGCAGCCAACGGGCATGCACGGCCACTACCCTCCCCCTTACCCTAACCCTTTCCCCTGCACTCCTCTCTGTTGCCTCCTACCCAGCAACAACCCATGCCAACCTATCTCAACTTTGCCTGATTTTTAACCAATTAGATAACACCACACCACCCCTCAACCCTTTATATTGTACTGCACTTCCCCAATAAAGCAGACCTGAGTCACCAGCCTCGTCTCCGCAGTTTCTTTCCTGCGTCGCACTCCACGCCAGATTCCCCCCACTGGGGGGACCGACCCTCCGCAGCCGAGCCACCCCCCAATTCACACCCTCATTATGTGCAGAAAACTACACAACAGTGCTAAAGGAAATGAAATAATATTTAAATAAATGGAAGAATAGTCCCTGTTCATGGATAGGAAGACTAAACATCATCAAGATATCTAAATTATCCAAACTAATCTACAGATTTAATGCAATCTCAAAAAAAATCAACACAGCATTTTTCACTGTTTTGGAAAAACTATCTGCAAAATTTATTTGGAAGTGTAAGAGGCCCTGAATCACCAAAGACATATTGAAAAATAAAAATGAAGTTGTAGGTATCACACTTCCTGAGTTTAAAACATACTACAAAGCTACAGTGTTCAAAATGCATGGTATTGACACAAGGATAGACATACTGAACAATGGAAACAAATTGAGTGTTCCAATACAGATCCTCACAAATTGAGTTATCTGATATTCAACAAGGTCAGCAAGCCCACTCAGTTGGGAGAGAATGGCATCTTCAACAAATGGTGCTTGGATAACAGGATATCAATATCCAAAAGAATTAGAGAGGAACACCATATCACACCTTATACAAAATCAACTCAAGATGGATCAAAGAGCTAAATATAAGAGCCAAGACCATAAAGTCCTTGGATGATAATATAAGGAAGGACCTTGTAATAGGAAATAGTTTCATGAACTTCACACCCAAATCATGAGCAGCAAAAGAAAAAATAGATAAATGGGATCTCTTCAAAATAAAAACTTCTGCACCTTAAAGGACATTATCAAGAAAGTAAAAAGGCCCCCTACCAAATGGTAGAAAATGTTTGGCAACTAATATCTGATAGGAGCCTAATATCCTGCATATATAAAGAAATCCTACACCTCAAAAATAAAAAGACAAGCAACCCATTTAAAAAATGGGCAAGTGATCTGAAACAACACTTCTACAAGGAAGAAATACAAATGGCTAAAACGCACATGAAAAGATGCTCAACATCACTAGCTATTAAGGAAATGCAAATCAAAACTACAATGTGATACCATCTTACACCCATTAGAATGGCGGCTATTAAAAAAACAGTAGACCATATGTGTTGCAGTGGATGTGGAGGAATGGGAATCTTCATCCACAGCTGGTGGGATTATAGAATGCCCAGCCACTATGGATGACAGTTTGGCAGTTCCCCAAAAAAATAACTACAGAACTTCCATATCATCCAGCAATTCAACTGCTGGGTTTATACCCTGAAAAATTGAAAGGTAAGACACAAACAGATATATGCACACCAATGTTCATATTGGTATTTTTCACTATTGCCAAAAGTTGGAAACAACCCAGGTGCTCATGAACAGATGAATGGATAAACAAAATACAGTAAATACATACAATGGAATATTACTCACCTCTAAGAAGGAATAAAGTGCTATCACATGGGATAACATGGATGAATCTTGAAGATCTTATGTTGAGGGAAGCAATCCAGGCATTGAAGGATGAACAGTACATGACCTCACTGATATGAATTAAGGAAATTGAGCAGTCTCAGTGAGCTATTGTCTGTAAGATAGTTTTACAAGAAATAGAAATAGAAGATATGGTTGTGAGCAATCACCCATATGGACGTAATCAATAGTAAATTGATAAAGTGTTGTTGTGTTTTGAAGGAATATGACAGGAGATTAGTGATATTATTGGGCTGGTGGTGCAAGGTTGACAGGTGGTTAAATTGGGATGGTTGGGTTAGAAGGTCCAGGACACTGGGAGGAAGTTGGGATAGGTACCAGGTGAACATCTGGAATTAGTGGGTATGAGGTTGAAAGTACAGAGGTGGGAATGCTCTTATGGCAGTATGACAAGGAAGGGTCACTGGTTTAGGGTTTTGGTTGGGACAGGGTGCACCTGGAGAAGGCTTCTAGGGAGTGTGTGAGTCTTCATTCTGTCATAGTCTGCTGTATCAGTGGGTGGAGAACCACATAATGAGTGGGAAGGAGTTCGACTTCCATCTTTGGGAGGATCTATATGTTCAGAAATAGACAGGTGGGAGTCTCTCAAGAGCAAGGGTAGTTTCTAATAGGGGAGGACAAACCATTCTGTGGAGACCTCTAGTTGCATGTAACTATGAATCTTGTCATCCAGTGAGTAAAGCCAGTGAGGTGTATTGGGCCCCAGGGCATGAGGTGGGAGGAATAGAATAGATTAAACAGGAGGTATTTAGTGGTCAGTGGAAATGTTCATTACCATACAGTGATGGACACAGGACATTGCAAATATCAAAATTTATAAAACTGTACTGTCTAAAATGTAAAACATAGTGTAATCCATTGACAATTTATATTAGCTATGTTTCACTATTTCTATATCACTTATAATAATGCAACCATCCAAATATAAAAAGTATTAATATGGGGATAGGAAAGGGGGAGAATGTTGGGTATATGAGAGTCTCCTGTATTCTGTGTTTAGGTCACTTTGCTGTGACATAAAACATCTTTGAAAACAAAGAAAAATAGTGAGACATTGGGGAATGAGAGGGAAAAATGCCATGGTACAGACTGGACATCAGATATTGCAGTGATGAAAGGAAAAGGTCAAAAAAATTTTTCTTTTCTATTTTTCATTTTTCAGTATACCAATCTTTTAATTTTATTTTATTTTTAATTTTTTCTTTTGTATTTTATCTCTTAAATTTAAACTTATCATTTTTATTTCAGTTTCCTATTAATTGGATTCAGCTATTGTAAATGCTTCATCTTTGAAGATGCTTTGGACCACAATACCGTTACGACAGGGGTGGGGGAGGATCATTGTTGTGGGGTGTCAGGGATGGGAGATGCATGGGAGGAAGTTCACCTGAGCATAATTTCAAGGTATATAAAATGTTCAAATGTTCACAGGGCATTGTCACAGTGGGTGGAGAATCACTCAATAAATGAGAGACTAGTGAATTCCCATCTTAGAGAGCTCTGCCACATTCTTTAAGGGAGTAGCAACTGTCTTCCAAGTGCAGGGGAATTGACTGGTGAGGGAAGGAGGATTATCCACTGATGGCCCCAGGATATTGATGACTAGCCTTTTGAGTCTTTGTTCTTGAAATTGAAACTTAGCCTATTGTTATGGGGTGCCTAAGGGTTGCCTCCTGAGAGCCTCCTTGTTGCTCAAATGTGGCCTCTGTCTAAGCCAAACTCAGCATATGAATGCATTGCCTTCCTCCCATTGTGTGACATGGCTCCCGGGGATGGGCCTCCCTCACACTGAGGGATTGCTACCAAGCACCAACTGTCATTGCAACTGGAAAATGACCTTGAATAAAAGGGGCAAAAGGTAAAGACAAATGAGTTTATATGGCTAAGAGACTTCAAAATGTGTTGGGAGGTCATCCCAGAGATAACGCTTAAGCACTTCTCAGTAGGGTATCATGGAATTCCAAAGTGGATATCACCCCAAATAGTGGGGCTCCTAAGGGCTCTGGAGACACCCAGGTCCCATGACAGGGTGGGTAGCTCCGGAGTTTGGTGCCTTGCTGTTGGGCCCTACTTTGGAGTTTGTGCTCCTGAGAGTGATAGAGTTGGACTCAACTATTTGTTCCTTACACATGGCTCAACTGTCCCTTCTATTCAAACCTATACTTGGTGCTGGAGTTTGTAGGTGTACATCCAGAGATGTGAGTCTTTCAGCTCTCCATGTGCCAGCTGGGCCCAGAACATTGGTGGAGCAGCAATTCCTACTCTACAGCTCATTGGATTCACCCAGGACAACTGACAGGGTGATGATGATGGACAACGGCCATCCAAGGAAATGAAAAGAGACTTCACATGCAGGCAGAAATATCCCATCCATCTTCCCCACATGATATAGCCCCCTCTCAATTTGAGGTGGAGTGTACATCACCATCCCAAAATCCTCAGGATGTGGGGAAGAGCTATGGACTGGAGTGGACTTACTGGTATTCTACTATAGATATATTGTGATTCAAGCAATGGAAGAAATTACAACATTAATGTGGAGCCAGTGACCACTGGAGGCTCTGGGGGCTGGGAGCAGGAATAGCAGTTGTAATACAGGAGCTTTTTTGGGACTTGGGAATTGTCCTGAGTGACATTGCAAAAGCAGTTATAGGCCATTTTATATCATCATATAACATGGAGAACTATGTGGGAGAGAGTGTGTTCTACAATGTGAATTATGGTCCATGCTTAATGGCAAAGCCCCAGGATGTGTTTTTCAATTACAATTAATGAGCCACACTAATGAAGGATGTTTATGTGGGTGGTTGTAGGAGGTGTGGGAGGTGTGTTGTATGGGAATCCCTATATTGTTTTGTAACATTTATATAGTCTAAGTATCTTTAAATATATATTTATATATATATATATATACATATATAAAAAGAAAATAGCAGCTTTTCTGGTTACTTTGTAAATGGGCCAGAGTAGCACACCCAAATAAGATATATATTGTCTCCAATATCTGAAGAGGCCAACTAAAAATTGTGCCTCTTTTTTGGTCACAGGAGGTGTGAGATGAAACAGCTTATCTTTTAATAAAGAGGGGATATCTCAACATGCCCCAAACCACTGCACACCTAGACATTTCACCGAGCTGAAAGGTCCCTGCATTTTTGTTGAATTTATCTCCTATCCTCTCAGGTAAATGCCTTAATAATATGACTAGAGTTGTTGCTATTTCTTGTTCACCAGGTCCAATCAACATGAAATCTTCAATATAATGGACCAGTGTGATATCTTGTGTGAGGGAGAGATGATCACAGTCCCTGCAGACAATATAATAACATAGGGCTGGATAGTTGATATACACCTTCAGTAGGACAGTGAAGGTATATTACTGGCCTTGCCAGCTGAAACCAAACTATTTTTGGTGGTCTTATTAATGGCAATTGAGAAAAATCCAAGGCAGCCAACCCAGATAGCAAATCAAGCCCCTACTTCATTACCTTTGACCAGTAACAAACAAAGCCAACCTGCCCTAAACATGCTCCAATAGAGCAGACAAAGTCTTGTCCAATCAATAGGAATCAAACCATATTTCTATGTCTATAAAAATTGTTTGCCCTTTCTAGAACACCAAAGCTACTTCTGTTCTGGCTTCCTTTGTTTTGGCAACTTTGGTGTCCAGAGTCAAATGCTGAAATGTACAATCTCTACTCTGGACTTGTCTTTCAAAGTCTTATAATTCATGTTTCTGCCATCCCACAATTGTCTTTGTGATTGGACTATGTGCCCAGGGTCCAAAAGTGGTGCACTGACACAGCACAGAAGAACCACATGGCCCCTGTATTTTGGATGTGCACATTCAGCCATGAACATGAACCTTGGTGGTGCTGGTGGGAGACCAGGAATATGTACTGGACAGTGGGTATGGGAGTGACTGGCAGGGACCTCACACAGCAGTGAATGAGGGGGATTGGGGGCCATGTCCTCAATCAGCAAGAGTGAGGTGTTCTTGATGGGAGCTGCTTCTAACATTTCCTGTTAGCAGCTAGAAAATGAGAGAGATGCTAAGGGCTCAGATCATGAAAAGACTCTGGTGGGGTTGGAGTGGCAGGTCACCTGCTGGGTACATTCTCTCTAGTTTCCCTGAGGCAGCTGCTTCCTACCCAGGCAAGGAGGGTCCTGAGCATGCCTGGGTCTCCCCCATGACTTGTTTTCATGCCTTAGAATCCTGGCCTTCCTTGACCATTGTGGCCTGCAGCCACAATGATTGGGACAGTTTTCACCTGGAGGGAGCTGAGTCCAAGATTGTGGTCTGTGATTGTCAATGCCACCTCTGCTTCCTCTGCACTGTTACTCAACACAACTCAGCTACTCATGCAGCAGCACCTAGCTGCTTCTGTGACCTGCACTTAGCACAAGGAAGGACTTTCATTCTGAGCCCTGTTTCTGAGAAAAAGTTTGTGATCTGCAGGCAATTGGGCAAATCCCTTGGTACCCAATCAAATTTACATTTAACAAAGATTCTAGCTAACTTTGCTTTGAGAAATTTTTAGCACTAGGAAACCATTGTGCTGCTTTCCCCAGGGCATTATTAAAAAGAAAGCAGCAGGGCATGGGGAGGACACCTTGCCAAGCTGCTGGTCCATTAAAAAGTTGGGTGGCTCTGGCTCATTAGTCAGCAGTGATACATGGAGCAGGGAGTGGATCCAGAGGCCTGGGAGGAATATCACTGATGCCCCCGCCTTGGTTTAGTGTAGAAATTTGTGAAGTCAATTAACAATGTTGTGACATTCACCAAGGGCCTCAGCTGAAAAAGTCAATTAATTTCAATAAGAATTAGGTCTCTTGAGGCCTGGGAAGTCTGTAACTGGAGGCAAGAGGCAAGGAGAGAGTGTTAATGGTGAATCTCAGGAGTTGGTTCTACCTCATAGTAAAATTAGACTCAGAGGAGGGGGCTGAGGCAGATAAGGCATTTCAAGTTTTTCCAGCCTCAGCAGCTGCCTGATTTCCTGGTCTTTGTGACATTTCCCTTTGAAGAGCTGGTTGCATTGCTCAGTCAGGGAAAGGTCTTCAGCTTCACCAGAGAACACTTTGAAGTCTGCTTATTTTTGTCACATAGCTGAGACATTAAACACCCACATGCCCAACATCAAGGCCAGGGTGTCAGTCTTCCCTCTGCCCCAGAGGGCCCAGCCTACCACTTGAATACATTCAAATCTCCTCTAGAGCTGCCTGGACCTTCTCTGTCTCTGACCTTAACCCTCATTTTTGGTGCATCAATTTTCAGTCATTTCTGCATTCACCCACTATCTAGACTTTAAGGGATAAGACTATTTTTGGTGTGCAGACTTTTTTGAAGCATAGGACACCTATGGAAAGTGCCCAAATCATTAACTATATAATTGGATGAATTTTCAGGAACTGAAAACACTCCTGATCAAGAAGCAGACACCACCAGAACCCCAGAAGCCCCCTGTGCTCCTTCCACCCACAACTCCAGGCCCTCACCACAATCTCCACCACCTAACACCAGAGAGAATTTTGCCTGCTTTTATCTTCATATAAATGGAACCCCACAGCATGTACCCTTTTTTAGGCCATTAAAAAGAATTTATTGGTAAATGGGGGAAAGAAAAAAGATTGCTGAGATTTGGGAAAGACAGAAATACACACCAAGATTTGATGCAGGCTCCTCTAGGTGAGCTCTGCATTGTGTGGTTACTTTTTAAACTATTATTCCTCCCCCTTGTTAATGCTATGGGGTTGGCCCCAGCTGTTACTGGTTACCCCACCCAATGGTGGGGCCAATGGTGAGGCCTGTTTTGAATACCTGGAGGCAAGGGGAGGTCCCAGAAAGAGAAACGAGGACCTCAAGGATAAACTCAAGGTCTCAGCAAGGTCTTGCAGCCATGTTGTCTGTTGACCATATTGTCTGATGGCCAATTTGTGGCTCATCTTCTCCTCCTTTCCCTGGCTAATCTGCCTCAGCTCCCCCCTTAGAGAGTCCATGCCCTTATTCTTAAGGGAGTGCTGAGGGGCAAAAATCATTCTTTTATAGTTACTCCCTGCTGATTAGGGCAGTAGTCCCTGCCTGACAGGGCATAAACCTCTCTGGCTATTCTATTGAGGCTGAGGGAAGATGCACTTTACACTGTGGTTGAAACTGGCAGAAATCCCTGTGAGATTATCTTGTTTTGGAAGGTATTGATTCTGGAAGAAATAAACTTAGAATATTGAAAATACAAGGCCCCACTAAAAGGATAAAGAAGATAGTGGTAAGTGGACCCAAAAAGGGGGCCAGCTATGACATACTAGACCATGAGAGTGAGAAACACCAGGTGCCTTCAGAGACGCTGCATCCCCCTGAAGTTGATGGGCTTCATCTTGTAGGTTTCAAATGTTGCTAGGACTATTCCAGAGCAATTTATATAAAAACTGCAGTTTTTTCTTGAGAAATAGGCATGTCCACCGCCCCCATGCTGCTGTTAGCATGTTTAGAGCTCTGCAATTTTGCAGCACCACAGCAGCAAGAAAGTCCATTTGCTGTCTAAGAGCTTCTAGGGCAAGGCTACTTTCTTCTAGGCAGTAAGATTTAAGAAATATTTTTAATAAATAATGGGGTTTGGTATAAATTGCCAACCCCAGTTTTCCATGGTGATGGTTATGTTTAAGAGAGCTAAGAAGGGGATGAGAAGAGGCATATCCATTTTAGTTGTTGTACAGGGAGAAACTAGGAAATGAAAACAGACAAGATTTCTTAAGAGGTATCTGGCTTGCCTTTTCCCTAGCAACAGGTGTTTGGGTTAGAGTAAGAGGGAACAGCTGGATTTGACACAGACACTACTTAACTTTGTCTCTTGAAAAGGTATTTCAGGCCACCTTATGACTGGCACTAATACATCCCATCAGCTGCTTCTGGTGAGCTGGCACTTCCTTGGGCAGGTGGCTTCACTCAGGAAAAGTGCACCCAGCTGGCAATTCCTTTAACTTTAACAGCTGTGGGAGTGATCAGAACCACAGAGTAAGGTCCATTCCATTTTGGCTCTAATTGAGAGTGAGGCCTGTTCTCCTGCCAGGTTTTGCTAAGAAACTGGTTTCCAGGTTCTGGGTAAGGAAAGACCATCTTGAAGGGGCTAAGTTGAAGTATGTCCTAGCCACCTCATTTGATGTTTCCCTTCTGGTGAGAAAATGCTTAGCCCTGGCAGGATGGCATATGGGTCTGCCAGTCCTCCCCAAGGTATGAGTGGGACAGGTTTTGGAGTAAGGCCTGGTAGGGAGACCTGGGTTAAGCATGTTCATTAAGTACTTAGAAAATTAAGTTTACCAGGACTTTTAACTTGTTTAATATCCTTTTGCATATGACTTAGAATAGAAAAGATATCATCATAATCATCAGGCATATAGGTACAGTACTTAACACTAATCAATGTACCAAGCAATGCATAAATTTCTCTTTGAGCTTCAATGAATAGATTTAAGCTCCAGGTATGAAATACCATACATCTTATCTCTCCAGGGGAGCAGACTATAATGCCAATTGTGCTTAAGTTCCACTTACATCACTTTGGGAATCACTGTTTCACTTGGTATGCCCTTCACACAGCCAGCATGCTGCAGCACCATTGACCCTAAAGAGAGGCTAGGAAGGTAGGATCCAGTATTCCACAGCCTGGTGCATAGCACCTTCAGCAATATGAAACAATGGAGGCAATAGCCATTGTGCATATGGCCATATTGAGACATCACTGGCTGCTGCAGGAGTTTGAAACTGCATTGTACTCTCCATCGACTTCAGGAGAATAACCAGAGATGTAGTGGATACCTTTATTGTTTTAGGGGTCAGTGACCAACCTAAGCAATAACTCAAATGGAAAGGCAAAATGTAGTGTATTGAAGGCGGCATTGGAATGTATAAGAGAATTTTCTAATGCTTAAGTCTATCTCTTTTGATTTTTATACACTTTCTAAATACTTCCAATGCAGTTTATAACATATCAAATGAACTTAACTATTTTAGTACTTTGCTTTTTACTTCTATACCTTTATCATGATGATGTTAATTACACAGGTACTTCACTTTGGCAGTACAGGAAAAATTACTTTCTCAATTACTTCATGAAAACTGAATATTCCCAATGGAATCAAGATTATCTTTCATTACCACCACTTTAAGATGGAAATTGAGTTGGCCACTGACAGGTTTCCCAGTTATGAAGTTACTTTTTATATTAATTTTAATTTAGGTTTGTAATTAATAATGGCTTCTTGGAATTAGCCACTTAAAAGCTTCAGTTTAAAAGATGCTTTTACAAACTTCTTATAATTAACTCTAACCACATATACTAGTTACCTTACATTAAAATAAGCTTATTAAATTACAGTTAGTAACAAATGAAATATACTCTATCCATTTAAGAAACGGCAGATCTACATTTCCTTCTTTAGCTTAATTTCATTAAACATGAATTTTCAATTTTCATCATTTTAAAGATTTAATACATATAATGTTAGTTTATTTACTTGGTATTCTATAAACCAGGAAGATAACTTTAAGCTAGATAAAATTGAAACCATTATAGTTTATGAAAGGAATGTCCTTCTTCATTCCTTTAGAGGAGGCTTAAAAGCTCTTTTCTTTAATAAAATTCTAAAACTGTGAATATTCTTAAAAGCGTAATGACTGCTAGGTTCTGGAATATTTTACAATTCTTTAATTTGTTTTAATTATAATTTAGAAAAGATCTTTCCACAACTTTCAAGGACTTTTCCTTTACTTACTGAAATTTGTTAATAGAATTATTAACCACACTTATTGTAAGGTTGTTAAAAGGTTTAAATTGGGGAATTACAGGACAACCTATGATTCTTAATTCCCATCCTAGGAGAGTTTTAGTCTGTCACACCTAGCCCCTCCCACAGAACTCTAATTTATGTTTGGAATAGAGTGTTACCCAAGGTAATAAGTGACAATATATGGCAAATATTAAATAAATTGTCACAGCTATTAAATGACAGAACAAGGCTTGAACCCAAAGTGTCTTGTTCATGAACTCTCAACCTCTGTGCTTTACAGTCTCTTTTAGAGAAAGAAATCACAACGGTTGCAGATTAAAATAGCACAAATGATCACTGCCCTTCATAGTTTGCAAATTGATCTTCATGTACACGATATTGTTTCAGCCCAAAGATGAAGATGCTCTTGTTGATATTCCTATTTCATAGATTTGGCTGAGGTTCACTGAAGTTTAAAACCTTTCACTGCTATGGAGGGATGGACAGTAATAAAATGACAAAGGTAGAAATGAACTTTTGTCAAGTGCCTTCTACATGCCAGACACTTCCAAACATACAGTATTTAATCACGTGGGGGCAAGGGGCAGAAGACTGTGGCCAACTGGCAGCAGATTCCAGCATCTCCATCTGTACATTCAACATGAACTTTCTGGGACATTTTGTTCAGGTGGGGAAGGCCTTGATTTTCTTATATGAGAGCAGGGGTAATATCACCCATGCCACACTCCTGGGCTCAAATGGAAATGGTAGTTGAGATGATTTCTATGACTATCCACTGAGCATGGTCCAGGATGGCTGCAGCACCCCAACTCCTCCATTCTGACCCAAAGGCTCCTATCCAGCCTGTGCCCTCACTGTTGTGGTCCCTCTTCCTGGGAAGGAGATGGTGGCCCCAGGGGCAGGGTGAAAGGGTGGTCCATGTCCTCAGTGTCACAAGGCTGAGGCTGGGACTATTTTCATCTACCCTGCATGGTGGGGTTGAGGTGACCCATGTCTCCTAGAGGTAGTAGGGACCCAGGGGTGGGAGCTGACTGCCTTCAGAATGGTGTTTGCTGTTGAATATCAGGCACCTGGGCCTTGGTGGGAGCCAGGACCAAAGGGAGATGCTGAATAAATGGGAATGTCCTCCTGACCCTGCAGACCCCCAGGTGCCTGGCTCTGGGTCCCTGGGCTGTGCCAGACAAGATGGAACCTGGTTATCCTGCACCTTGCATCCCTGTGGGACTAAAGTCAGAGCTGGGGACAGGCTTCTTACCTAGAGGCCTTAACAGTGCCTGCCCTGGCCCCAGAAGTGTCCTGGGCATTTGCCCCTGGGGTCTGCTCAGAACACCTTTCTGTCCCCGAGCACACAAGGTCCTGACTGGTGGGTGAGAAATCCCCTGCACTGGGTACCTGAAGGTGAGATGTGACCTAACCTGGGGAACCATCTGTGATGCTGACCTGGAACTGGCCATGACCCATGTTGTCTACTTGGAGCTGAAGTGTAGCTTGACTATCTCTATTCCCCAGGGGTGCATACTATGGCTGAGCCTTTGGGCTCATGTGGACAGAGGCCTTCTGGTGTGTGAGTCCCTACTCTTCAACTGCTCATGGAGACCCAGATGCAAGGAGCTATGTGGGCACTGGAATGCCAGGCTCAGATGCTTGGGGGACAGTAAGTCACCTGGATGTGGGATCCCCAGAGTGGATCCAGGCACTGCCGAATGGGGTCTCCAGGCACAAGAGTCCCAAGGATGACTCTGTTTTATGAGGACAGTGGACTGTAAAGTGGGGTGAGTACAGGGTTTCATATCCACTGACATCATTGTCCATTCATTAGCCTCAGGTGGATTCTCCCTTGGCCACATGCTGTCTGGTGCTCAGAGGGGACATACCAAGTAGATGGCCTGCCTCTCCTCCTGTTTCGTTTTCTCCCCACTCTTTGGCCTTGCTTGTGCCTGGTCTCCCAGAGCTGAGGGCATGAGGCCTAACTCCTCCTGTGCTGTCTGGACTGCTTGGTTTGTCAGCATCTGACACAGGCAGATCTGTACAGAGAATCCTGGAGCTTGTCTAATGATGAGAAACTAGACCCTAAGTGCCCCACTGGGTAGAGCTTCTGACAGCTGAGGACACAAAGACAGAAAGTGCAGAGATCACCCCACATACTGGGGTTCTTTACACGGTGCTCTTTTGTGACCCCTGCCTCCATGGGGGTGTGGGCTCTTACTTGGGTTGCTATTAAGGACCTGTACTTTTGTCTAAGGGAGCAGCAACAGTCCCCCAACTGTAGGGGCAGTGTCTGGCAAAGGAGGATGGTCTAGTAATGTGTTCTTGTTATTGATGACTAGCCTTATGAGTCTTTGCTCTTATAATTGAAACTTAGCCTACCGTTATGGGGTACCTAAATGTTGCCACCTGAGATTCTCCTTGTTGCTCAAATATGGCCTCTCTCTAAGCCAAACTCAGCATATGAATGCATTACCTTCCCCCCAGAGTGGGACATGACTCCCGGGGATGAACATCCCTAGCAACGAGGGATTAATATCAAGTGCCAACTGGCAATATGACTGCAAAAAGACCTTGAATAAAAGGGGAAAAGTTAAAGACAAATGAGTTCATATGGCTAAGAGACTTCAAAGAGAGTCGGGAGGTCATCCCAGAGGTAATGCTTATGCAGCCTCAGTAGGATCTCAAAGAACACCAAAGTGGATATCACCCCACACAGAGGGGCTCCTGAGAGCTCTGGAGACACACAGGTACTATATAAGGGGGGAGAGCTCCAGAGATTGATTCCTTATCTGTGGTCTCTACTTTGGAATCTGTGCTCCTGAGAGTGACAGAGTTGGACTGAAATAAGTCCTCCCTGCACATGGACCATCAGTCCCTTCTATTCAAACCTATATGTTATGCTGGAGTTTGTAGGTGTACTTCCAGAGACAGAAGCCTTTGGCCTGCCCATGTGCCAGCTGTGCCTGGAATCTCGGTAGAGCTGCAACTCCTACTCTACAGTTCAATGGACTCACCCAAGTCACCTGGTGAGGAGATGATGATGGACAATGGTCATCCAGGGAATGGAGAGAGTCTGCAGCTGCATGCAGGATAATACCATCCATCTTATCCATGGGATATAAGCCCCCTCTCACTTGGAGGTGGAGTGGACATCACCATCCCAGACTCCTCAGGATTGGGGAAAGACCTATGGACTACAGTAGACTTACTGGTGTTCTGTTGTAGACATATTGTGATTCAAGCAATGGAAGCAATTACAACATAGATGTGGAACCAGTGGCCACTGGATGCTTTTGAGGCAGGAAGAGGGAAAAGCAGTTGTAATACAGGGGCTCTTTTGGGACTTGGGGATTATCCTGAGTGGCATTACAATGACAGTTATAGGCCATTTTACATCAGCATATAACATGCAGAACTGTGTGGGAGAGAGTGTGGTCTACAATGTGAACTATGGCCCATGCTTAGTGGCAAAGCTCCAGGATGTGTATATCCATTGAAGGTAATGTGCTACACTAATGAAAGATGTTTAAGTGGGAAGTTATGGTAGGTGTGGGAGGTGGGGAACATGGGAATCCCTGTAATTTTTGTGTAACATTTATGTAATCTAAGCATCTTTAAAATATAAAATGAATAAATAGATAAATAAACAAACAAAGAAAAGGACCAGTGCTGCGTATGTGGGCTGGGAGTGATGCTGAGCCCCCTGCTGTGCCTCAGCATTCTAGCTGGTCAGTGACAGCAGTAGCTGTGCATGGCACATGGAA
>JAQZBX010060669.1:0-17258 GCA_029593785.1 Cabassous unicinctus
CTTCTCCAACAAGAGTGGCAGTGCCTGAAGGCAGGGCATACTGCTGTCCCCCAGAACAGTGCCTGGCCTATACTAGAGCCTCGAGAACCATTTCTTAAATGAATGACTAGCCAAAGGGGCAAAAATTCGTACACGGCACTTTCAGGAGTGTCTCCAACACTTACTGGGAAAAATTAAAATGATGAATTGCTCCAGACACCCACACAAATGAACGCACTTTTATATGACCTGACCTTGCTCCTTTAGAAAGGAGGCTTCCGACCCCTAGGAGAGAGGCTTGAAATGGCCGGCAGACAAGAAAAGGTTTTAGAGTAAATGAATAAGACCCTGTGTTCGTGACATTTGTTGCTCTGGAAAGCATGCGCAGAAGCTTACCTCAGCACACGGCCATTGTAAATCCTTTCCGAAAGTAAATGGGCATATAAATTATAAATAAATGGGACTTCAGCACACGAGTCCCTCTTCCACAGTGGCTTCCTCTTGGCAGTGGCCTTCAACTACAGTTCATCGACAGTACAAATGACCCAAAGCCAAGCGCTGAAAGCACTGCTTTTTCTTGCTGACAGCTCTCTCCTAATGGGGCATCTCCCAGACATGCTTCCTTCTGCAACGCCTGCATGGTTCAAAATTTGACTCTGCACAATTGTTGAAGATTTGAAATAAATTCCTCCTCTCCACCAACATCATTGATTACTCATACCTGCCCCCTCACCCTCCAAAGTGTCTGATTTGTGTAGACTTGAGGGGGAGGGGGGGAATCAACTGTTAATGTGCTGAGTGTCCCTGACGGGGGGTATGTGCCACTCACTCCTCCAGGGATTAAGATTCCTGACTAAATATCCTGAAAGCCCCTTCCCCCTCAACTCCATCCTACCAAAACCGGCCAGCGGCAGGGTAATGAGCAACCAGGGATCCTCACCCAAACACCGGCTTTTCCTCCAACAGGGCAGACTGAGAAGGCAGAGCCGTCCTATTTATGAACAGTGAGTCACGCCGCCGCTCCACTGGCTGCTTCCTCACGCCTACGAACCAGGGGACCCCCCTCTAAGGAGTAACTGCAGGGATGGATGGTCAGCGCCCCCGGCCACGTCGAAGGCCAAGTCATTCCCTGATTGTCCCCTTCCCGCGATAAACCGAGTCGACGCCGGGGGACAGGGGCGTCGCTGGGGGGCGGTCCCCAGCCCTGGGCAAAGGCGAGCCCCTAAAGCACCCCTCGGCGGGCTGCGCGCGGCCAGGTAGGTGCTGGGGTGCCCAGGGGGCCGCGGACCCCCATCTTGGCGGCCCGGGGAGGAGGGGCAGCGGCGGGTCCCCGGGGGTGTCCCCGCGTCCCCGGGGCCGCCTCCCCGCACGCCGGCAGCCGGGGCTGCAGGGGCTGCCCAGCCCGCGGGGAGCCGCCGCCGCCCGCCCCCGGCAACAGGTGGGCGCCCTCCGCCCCGACGGCCCGCCGCCCGGCCCTCACCCGGCACAGGCCGTCCACGAACACGCGCGGGTCCAGGTGGCAGGCGATGGTGGCGCTCGGCAGGTCCTGCAGGTCCACCGCCTCCATCTCGCAGTCGATGAAGCTCCAGTCGCCGCCGCCCTCGTCGGCCTCGGCCGCCCCCGGGCAGGGCGCGAAGGGCCGCAGCGTCACCCCGGGCCGCGCTCGCGCCCCCGCCGCCCCAGCCTCCGCCCCGAGCCGCGGCCGGGCCCCGCCGTCCTCCATCCCCGCGCCCGCGCGCCCCCGAGCCCCGCGCCGGGCTGCGCGCTCCCGTCCGCGCCGCGCCCGCGAACGTCGCGCTTAACCCCCTCGGGCTCGCGCCGCACCCCGCGCGCTTCACCGCGGCTCCCGGAGTCGCGGCTTCCCGGCGCCCGCTCCGCACGCCCCCGTTCCGCGCGGGAGGGGTGGGCAACGCGCGCGGCGCGCCGCCCGCCCAGCCCCGGGGGCGGAGCTCCGGGGAAATTAGCCGTGGGCGCTTTAAAGCCGGCCCCCGCAGGGTTATTGAGACCCGCCCCCCCAGTACAGAAAGCCAATAAAGGGAAGGGATTCGCGTCACGTGACCCTCATTCTGCCGCCCGCACTCTGAAGCCTCAAAGGCGGCCATGTCGGTTAGGGGCAAGGGCTTTTTAGCTAGTTCCGCTTTTCCTACAGCTGATGCCTGCTGCATGGTGCCAGGCAGGGTCTTGGGCGCCTGGATGGTGGCTGGAAAGGCTGCGCTTCTGTGGTTCCCGTGCGGTGACGTTTTAAGAGACATGGGCCAGCCTTAGGAAATTTAAGCACCATCTAGTCCTGCCTGGTGTTGCCATTGGCAAGTGGTTACATGCTTGCAATTATTGTTCATATGTATCGCAAGTAAGGGTTTAACTGGACCCTGATAACAATGCCTTACTTTCATGTTGCAGTTTATTCGTCATTGTGTCATAATTCATAATTTATATACTTAGAAATAATTATTTGAATTACCACTATGCACTATGTACAAGAGGAGATAAAAGTAATGGCATCAGACCTTCCTTTTGGGGAGTTTGTAGAGGGCAAACAAAGGACTTCAAATGAGCTTCTACCTCCCTTTTTTTCCTGCAATATACTGAAAATTCCTTCACTGCGATGGCAACCTAGTAGAGTGAAAACTTGGGTCTGAATTCCGCCTTTCCTGGTAGGATTGTAAAATGGTGTAGCCGGTGTGGAAAACAATTTGGCCGTTCCTCAAAAAGTTAAACATATAATTAGCATATGACTGGGTAGTTCCACGCCTAGGTATATACCCAAAAGAAAAAAAGACTCAAACAGATACCTGTACACCAGAATTCATAGCAGCGTTATTCTCAGTAGCCAAAAAGTGGAAACAACCCAAGTATCCATCAACTTTTGAGTGGAGAAACAAAGTGTGTAATGTACATACAATGTAGCCATATAAAAGGATGAGGTTCTGATATACACTGCAACATGGATGAACCTCTAAAACATGTTAAGTGAAAGAAAACAGACATAAAAGGCCGTATGTTATATGATTGTATTTAGATGAAATGTCCATAAGAGACAAATCCATAGAGACAGAAAGCTGATTGGCAGTTGTCACAGACTGGAGGGTGAAGGGAGTAGGGGGTAGGGAGACATGGGGAGTGACTGCTTCATGGGTACAGGATTTGTTTGGGGGTGATGAAAAATGTTCTAAAATTGGGTTGCTATGCTTGCACAATTCTTGACTAAACTAAAAACCACAGAATTGTATGCTTTAAAGGATGAATGTTGGAAGCGGGTGTGGCTCAATGGATAGAGCTCCCATTTACCATATGGGAGGCCCCAGGTTCGCTTCCCGGGGCCTCCTTGTGAGAGCAGGCCGGCCCGCGCGGCGCGGTGGGCTGATGCAGCAAGACCTCACAGCAAGGGGGAGATAAGCAGACACGGAGGAAACACACAGCGAATGGACACAGTAAAAGACAAGCAGCAAGGGGGGGATAAATAAATAAATCTTTGGAAAAAAAAAAAAAGGATGAATGTTATGGTATGTGAGTTATAGCTCAATAAAATTGATATTATAAAAAAATAGAATGTGATAAAGACCACACGAGGTTAGATGAAGTACTGGAGGGTGGATGACATTGCAGAGTTGAAAACTCTCTGTAAACTCAGCCAGACATTCTGAAAAGGGAGACAAAGGGGATGAGGCACCAGTTTTGGAAAAACAATGCCCAGCCAACCGGTTGCTGGGTGTGCCCCTGCTGTCATCATCCTTAGGACAGTGTGCCCTTTCATGCCGGCTTCCAGTAAGCCACTGACAGCATGCAGAGTGGGCCTGGGGGACAAAACATGTGAGGGAAAAGCACCAACAGATCAGAAACTTGAAAGGCACACGAAGCAAAACATCACAGCTGGTTCTCTGCTGGGTCCACCGCTTGTAGGTACAACCTCTTGCAGACCGGCCAAGACAATAGTTTCTCTAATCCATTTGGGAATGCAGTTGGCCATTCCTAAGATACACACAAAAGCAAACATTCCTTCAGTGTCTTTGGACTCCCACTTCTCTCCTTCTCCTCTCCCTCCCCAGGCAGCCAAGCAATGAGGGTAACTTTTCTTAAATCACTGAACACATCAACTACTTGTCTGTGTAATCCCGGTAAGAATACCACTTCATTTGGATAGCTCTTAAACAGTTAGTGAGTGTTCACATAGACTAGCTCATCTAATCCTCACAACCAGCTATTGCTATTCCAGATTTTAGAACCGAGGCTCAGAGAGACTCCATGGTCTTCTAGCAAGCAAATGGGCAGCATACGGCCAAGGAGGATACTAACCTGCTCTCACACTCTCACTGCAGTGCCGCCTCCAACCTTAGGGCTTTAGGAAACAGAAAAATGGGAAGCACCAAAGAAAAATGGTGGAAAAGAGGAGAGAGGAAAACTAAGGCAGAGGAAAAGATGGGAAAGAAAGAGGTAGGAAGATTGAGAGCAGAAGGTAAGAATGGCTGGGGCTTCAAAGTGGGAAGCAGGGTTGATGTTCCCAGTGCAGCCTGCCACAGAGGGCACGCCCCGAGATCCTCAGAGAAAGCACTGGGTGTGATGCTTGCAGTTGGAGAACTCTCAAAATACCAGTGCAAAGTGACAGAAGCACTCAGTAGATTGCATTACCGTCATGCTTTCCACATCTGGGAGCTCAGTGGCCTTATCCTATTGCAGGTGACATTTAGTAATAAAATGTCAGATAGGAAATAAATTTTCCATGTAGAAAATAAATTTTCAGAGTAATGGATATCTCAGCGATGCCTTGTAAGTTAAAGAAAGTCAGAGGGCTTTGCCATGTGCATTCACAGACACTGACGAATTAACACCAAAATCAATGGCCTCTCCCGAGGAGGGAAAAACAGTGAAGATGTGATCTGTCAACAGCTCAGGAAGAAACTATGCAAAGTGTGCTCCTTGGGTATTATTACATGCATTTTTAAGAGTGAAAACAATTGAACTGAACGATAGTTTTTAAAGAGGCTGTTCCCACCTAAAACATATATAAATTCCTCTATCTTCTTTGGGAATTGTCACCTGTCCCCCTTGTTCCAGGTATAGCATTGGAATCATCCCGGCATCTTGCTTCAACATCTAACTAGAGAGACTTCTCTTTTCATTGGCTTGTAGGAGCAGACTTGATCCATTTCTTCAGATACGCAGAAGGGAAAGGAGCCAACATGAGCCAGGGACTGTTCTCAGGGATCCTTTTGAAGTGGGGGGAGGAGGGGGCATAAATTTTAATTTATATATCCTCCTTCCCATTAATTTCCCTCCCTTTTACACTTCCTTCATGTCACCCATTTACAACGACCAGACATAAAAAGAGACCCTCAGAAAGCCAAGTTGGTTATTTTTGTTCACAGCACCTGTCTCTTACATGACTGCAGCCCAGTTATGGGAACGTGTCTGTGCGTAGATAAATGAACCTATTCATTTGCCAGGTGGGAAAGTTTCACTGTATGACAGTTTTCTCTGGCTCCCTCTTTTGTTCTGGAAATTGAAGGGGGCTGTGTACAGTAAGCACTTTTTGAATGCTTCTTAAATGAACCAAAGGCATTTCTTCACATAATGGGAAATTATAGACATTTTTACATTTTATTTAAGGTAGAAGGCAAATAGCTGACTTCTAAGTGAGTGGTTACTTTTCAAAGAATGGTCTGTTCCAAAAACTGCTCAAAGGAATAAACTCCTTAAGTAACTCAAATAGCAAGATTCTCATTTGTTACCTCCTGTGAAAGGAATAAAAATATCATGCTATCTTGTGGCTGTTTTGATTTGTTTTATTTTGGAGAAAGAAATTTTTTTTCCCTACTCAAGTTTCACTCTTTAAATCTCCATTATTTTTATTTCTTATTTTTTAAACATTTTATTTTGAAATAATTTCCAACTTACAGAACAATTGAAAAAATAATGCAAAATCAATATAGAGAACTCCAACATACCCCCTTCCCAGTACCCAAATCCACCAATTTTAACATCCTGCCACATTTACCATGAAATTCTTTCTATATTATCTATCTATCTATCATCTATCATCTATTATCTATTTTCTGAACATTTGACAGTAGATTGTATACATCATGCTCCTTGAACACTTAATACTTCCATGTACATCGTCTAAGAACAAGGATATTCACTTATGTAACCACCTTAAGTATAGTTACCAAGTTCAAGAAATTTAACATTAATATAAAGCTTAACATCTATATTCCAGCTTTTCATAGGTCCCAGTAATGTCCTTTTGAGACTTTTCTCCTCCATTATTACATCCTGTGCAGGATATTGTATTATGTTCAATTGCCATTGTCTCTTTAGTTCTTTTTATTTTTAATTTTTGAAACATACGTACAACATAAACTTTCCCATCCCACCTGTGGCAGTTTGATATTATTTATGAATTCCAAAAAGAAAAATTGATTATGTTTGTTTCTCTCGGTGTGATACCCTTTGATTGTATTAGATTCAGCTGAGAGTCTGCTTAAATTATGTTATGATTAGGGTTTTGATTCAACCATGTCATTAGAGTGTGACTCAACATTGAGTCCCAGCCCCCTTGGGCTGATAAAACAGACCCTCACACGGAAGTAAACACACAGGAGAACACAGAGGAATAGAGGCAGCTCCATAGACACGGCAGAGGCCCCGGGAAGAGAAATGAGCCTGATAGCTTACAGCTGCATCTGAGCCTGGAGAGACCCGAGCCCCAGGGAGAGAGACGAGCCTTATGCCAGCCTACAGCTGAGACTGGAAGAAGCTGGGACCACAGGGCCTAAAGTGAAAGAGGAAGGCTGAACCCTCGCAGACATCACCCACCATCTTGTTCAACAAGATGACTTTGGGTGAGAAAGTACCTCTTATGGTACCTTGAGTTGGACACTTTAGGGCCTTGTGACTGTAAGCTTCTACCCCAAGTAAATACCTTTTATATAAGCCAGCAGAGTTCTGGCACCTTGCTTCAGAGCCCCTTTTGGCTGACTAATACAGATCATTGCTCTTTTTATTTTTAATTGTTGAGACATACATACAATATAAACTTTTCCCTCCGACCAGAAACAGAATAGCAGCTATGTAGGGCAGGGGAAGCCTCTCCTAAGCACACCATTCTGTGGATTAATCTCATTCTCAATGCCACACTAGCCTCCCACCATCCATTAACAGAACTTTCCCATCATGCCAAAAAAAAAAAAACAACAAAAACCCAAAACTCTGCGCCCATTTGCATCAACTCCCCATTTCCCCTGCCCCTCAGCCCCTGGTAGCCTGTACTCCATTTTCTGTCCCTATGAGTTTGCACATTCTAGCTATTTCATGTAAGTGGAATCACACAGTCTCTGTCCCTTTGCATCTGACATTTCACTCAACCCAGTGTCTTCAAGGTTCATCTATGCAGTGACATGTGTCTGAGCCTCATTCCTTTCTAAGGCTGAGTAATATTCCATTGATGAATATAACACACTGTGTTCATCCACTCATCCATGCACATTTGGTTTGCTTCCACATTTTGGCCATTGTGAAAAATGCTGCTATGAACATTGATGTGTACATATCTGTCTGAGTCCCTGCTTTCAATTTTTTTGGCATATATTTAGTACTGGGGTAGTTCTGTGTTTACCTTTTCAGAACCTGCCAAACTGTTTTCCACAGTGGCTGCACCATTTTACATTCCCTGCCAGCAGTGAATGAAGGTTCCTATTTCTCTGCATCCTCAGCAGAGTTTGTTCACTTTTGTTTCTTTAATAACAGCCATTCCAGTGGACGAAAGTGGTATCTCATTGTGCTTTTGATTTGCATTGTCCTAATGGCTAGAAGATGTTGAGCATCTTTTCATGTTCCTATTGACCATTTGTATATCTTCTTTGGAGGCATGTCTATTTGAGTCATTTGCCCAATTTTTAAATTGAGCTCTTTGACTTTTTGTTGTTGAGTTGTAAATCTCCATTATTTTTTATAGTCTTCTGATTCTTTTTAATTCAGAAAGCCAGAGTAATAAGTTTGGTTTTGGGGGAAATGTTGGAATTTGGTTATTTCGCCTTTCCAAGTTTGGAAAGGAAGCTCATTGACTTTTACATTACTCTAAGTTCTCTTTTCAAGTGTGTTGACACTTGTGTGGCCTCTATATTAGGATTATATGTTAATTAGAATTCTTCTGGCTGCAATTAACCAAAACCTCTGGAGCCAGTTAAAAGAAGGGAGACTTTAAATTAAGGATGTAGGGTGTCTCCTGGAAGCCAAAGGCAGGACTGCAGCCAGACCTCTGAAAGGTCCCAGATGCAGGACTCAGATGGCTCTCCAGGAGCCAGGCAGCCTTTTAGGGCCAGCTTGCTTCATCATGACATTTCCAGCTCTCCTCTCCCACCCCATGCACATCTACCCCTTTCCTTTCTCTTTGCAAAGTGGCTTCACAGTTTATGAGAGCCTCCAGCTCCTATTATCTTCATTCTCAGGTAGAAGGTGTCTATGCCATAACCCTGAGCACATATATTGCAGGGTCAGCCCTTACACAGAAGAAGGTCCAAATCTCAATCACATATTTAAGATCAAATTACTCAAAATGTGTTATGGGTTGAATTGTGTCTCCCCAAAAGGTATGCTCAATTCCTAATGCCCGATCCTGTGAATGAAACCTTATTTGAGAATAGGGTCTTTGCAGACGTGATTAGTTAAAATGAGGTCAGATTGGATTTGGATGGACCCTAATCCAATACAACTGGTGTCTTTATAAGAAGAGGGAAATTTGGACCTATAGACAGACACAAAGGGAAGAGGGTCATGTGACCATGGAGACAGACACTCAAGTGCTGCAGCTGCAAACCAATGAACCCCATGGATTGCCGGAAACACCAGAAGCTGAAAGGCTTCTCGCCCAGATACTTTAGACAGAGCATGGCCCTACTGACTCCTTGGTTTCAGGCTTCTCGCCTCCGGAACTGTGAGACAATAGGTTAGTGTTGTTTTAAGCCACCCAGTTTGTGGTGCTTTGTTCTGTTGCCCCTAGGAAACTAAGACAAGATGCAGTCTTGGCTGGCCCAGAAGCTCATGGCCAGAGGCTCTGGGACCACGGGGTTTAGGGAGGGTGGGTGACTGGGGAGCCGGGAGGAACAGAGGCAGGGCTGGCCAGAGACGCTAATGGGGTCCACTTCTGAAAAGGGAGCACGAGGCAGTGTGATGTGTTCCACTTGCTGCTAGACAGGATGGGTTCCATTCCAGCGCTGCCTCTTACCAGCTGTGGGACCTTAGGTAACTTAATTCTCTCGTGCTAAGCTCCTTCATCTGTGAAATGGAGACGATGTGACTATCATGCAGGTTGTTTATGAAGCTCCTACGAAGCAGTGTAGATTTAGTGCCTAACACGGGAGAGGTGGCCCCAGAATGCCTTACTGGACTTTCTCTTTCAGGTGCTCTGATGGTCCTTTGCCCAGATGGTCAAGGACTTGTGTTTGTGCCAGCCCAGGCTTTCTTCCTGGCACCTCCTGCTAATACCACCCTGGTTTTGCTGCCCGGGTGGTTCTGGAGGGCAGAACCTTCCCACTTCCACGTGACCCAGACCTTGCTAATTAGCATATCCCACCTCCTTAGCCACAATGACTGGGCCAAGGAGAGGCCTGTGACCCAAGCAGGTCCAATCAGAGTCCGCACCAGGACTTGGGCTGGAACCCCTGGCAAGGAGGACCTCTTTCCTCTGGTTTGCAGAGCTGGGGAATAGGGGCCTGGTGCTAGCGGGGAGAGCCCGCCTGAGGAGGCCAACACGGAAGACAGCGGAGCAGAGTCAGGGAGCACAAGTCCTGCCACCCCAGCAGCAGGAAGCTCGGTGGCGTGACCTCAGCCACAGGCAGCCCATGCAATTTCAGTGGGTTCTAATGGTGCACAAGGTCTCTTTGCTCCTGGCACATCCCGTGCAATCCAGTGTAGTGCCCCGAAACCAGAAAGACCTGGTCGGAACACCAGTTCTGTCCCTCATTATCTCTGTGGCTTTGGGGAAGTCCCTTAACCTCTCAAAGTCTCCGTTTCCTCATATATAAAACGTTGACATACGCAGCTCCTTCCAGAGGTGTTGTAGGGCTAGAAACATGTCCCAGCAGTGCCTGGCCCAGAGCCGGAGCTCAGCAGGGAAGGACTGCAGTGTATGCTTGGTCCCAGCTCTCCCATCTGGAGCCCCACTTTTCAATGCAACAGTTTTGTTTTTGTTTTTTCTCCTTTATTTCTAAAGCAGTTTTAGATTACACGTAAGTTACATAGAGAATATAGGGGATTCCCATTACCCCCCTCCTCCTGCCTGACACTTTCCCCATTAACAACATCTTTCACTAGTGTGGTGCATTTGTTACAGTTGATGAGCACATATTGAAGCACTGCTGCTAACCATAGACTATAGTTTACATTATGGTTTACGCTTTGCACCACACAATTTTATAGGTTTTGACAAAATGTGTAATGGCCTGTATCCGTCATTGCAATGTCATGCAGGACAATTCCAATGTCCCCCAAATGCCCCATGTTACACCCGTTCTTCCCTCTCCCTCCCCTCAGAACCTCTGGTGACCACTGTCTTTACATCAATGTTACAAGTTCTTCCATTACTAGGATAAGAATAAATCCTAGTTGCATTCTCCCTTTATATATGTTCGCTTCTTAGTCCTGAGGATTTTGAGATGGTGATGCCCACTCTGCTTCCAATTGAAAGGGGGCTTACATACACAAAAGGACAAATACTGTATGAATGCATTACAATGAACCAAATATATTGTGTAACATATTGTTTGATTCAAAAAAAAATGTATACGTATCCATTACATTTAATTGAGAAATGTATATATTTATTCATCTGTGTTTACTTTTTAATTTTTAATTGTTTATATTTTCAATTATTAAATGTACAAAATAAAGTTTAAAAAAAAAAAAAAGAAAGGGGGCTTAGATTCCATGGGGCAAATGGATGGAACTGTCTTATGCAACAGTCTTTTAACAATGTGATAACAGGTAAACAGACCTTCCTCTCTAAGCAGCTTCCAGAGTAGGAATAGAGGGCAGGGTCTATTTTGCATGTTGGGAGTTGTCCTGAGGGGTGCTAGATGGACCGTGAATGAACGACTCTTCCCCACCCACCCCAGTCCTTGGAAGGCACCTGTGTGTGCTGGGCCAGCTGGTCCTGAGGCCTGGCGGATGTCATTGTCTCTATCCCAACAGGAGAGGTTTCCTTTAGGGGGCTGGAGTGAGACGTCCTGGGCACCCCTCCCAGTGCCCTTCGCCAGGGATGCTTTGTAGCTGCTCTGATGGGCCCCTCCTTTGATACTACCCTATAGTGTAGGAGCCACATCTTATTTGCCTTCAGCACCTAACCGTGGCCCGTGTGTGCTCAGCCAGCCTGGGTTGAATGATGAAGTTGTGCTCTGTACTCGCCAGGGGCAGGGCTAAAGTGCCAAACACTAAGCCCGCCTCCTTCAGGCTTGACCCCATCCTGACTTTGACTTTGGGGACCCTCACTCTCATTAGGGTACAATGTGGCAGGCATTGTTGTAGATCCTGGGGTGTGGTAGGTTGAATTATGTGCCCCAGAAGGAAGCATGTTCTCAATCTTAATCCCTTCCTGTGGGTGTGATCCCACTGTAAACAAGGCCTTTGAAGATGTTATTTTCAGTTAAGGTGTGGCCAGCTGAATGAGGCTGGGCCTTAATCTTCTTACTGGTGGTGAGGAAAAAGCCCTGTGGAGAAGAAGCCGGAAGGCAGCAAAACCCAGAAGAGAAATGAAAGGACATGGCCATGTGACTAGAAAGCCAAGGACCAAGGATCGCCGGCAGCCAGCCCCAGAATGCCACAGTCTTTGGAAAGAAAGCATCGTCTTGCTGATGCCTTGATTTTGGACTTTGAGCCTCAAAACTGTGAGCCAGTAACTTCCCATTGTTTAAGCCAACCCATTGTTGGCTATTTATTTTAGCCACATGCAAACTAAGATGTGGGGATATTGCAGAACACAAACAAACAAAACTCCCTTTGCTCATGAAGTGTACTTACTAGTGGTATTAGGTGTGTCTGTTGAAGAAGGTGGACAATAAATAAGAGAACTAAATACAACATGGGGTATGTTGGTGATATGTATGGTGATAAGTACTAAAGAGGAAACAATAAAAGCAGAGAAGAGGGTTAGGAAATGTCAGCACCCTGCTGACTGCGCCAAACTGTCAATCAGAAGAAAGATACCTACTACCACTGCCCGGAGAGGGTTCTCACCTCATGGAGGGTAGAAAAGAGCATCTCAATGCCTGCCACCAGGAACAGCAGTCCTAGGCAACTACCCACTCCATGGTTTGCAGGCATCAGGGTCATCAGCAAAAGCACGACTCACACAGGCCCTGGGTGGAACAATGTTTACTTAAGTAGAAAAGAGACCAGCAAGGTCAATTTCATTAGTGGGTGTCAGTCCTCCATGGCCAGTGGGTCTCGAGCCACAGCCGATGCAGGGAGATGGTCTATGCACACCCCATTTGTGCTTGTGTCACAGTGGGAGGACTTTGCAGCCTCCCCACCTAGAGCAGATATAGCCGCGGGGGTGGGCCAGGAGCCATGGAACTTATATACTCAGTCTGGGAATGCAGATATGTGCTCAGGGCAAAAAGTGGATGGAATGTGTGGGCAGAGCACCATCTGCTGTGGGATTTGTTTACCTCTTGGCACTCCCAAAAAGGGAGTCAGCCCACATTTATCTGTCCTTCCTATGATACAAGACAACACCCATGGTCCTGAGCACAGAGTTTATTTGTGGCCCCAGGGGAAAGACGGTAGGCTGCACTCAGCTTCCTCAGGAAATGGGGAGGGCTTTCAGCTAGGACAGCCAGGTGAGACCTTGAACGGGGACCTGAGTAAGTGTGGGAGCATCGTGCCCACATCTGGAAAAACCACGCAGGCAGGAGAGTAAGTGCAAAGGGCCTGGGGCAGCAGCTGCGTGACCAGCTGAAGGAATAATGTGGAGGCCAGTGTTCCTGGGGCAAGTGATAAAGGATGAGGGGGGTGTTGAGGTCAGAGAGGTGATGGAGTTGATGGAGTCAGAGCATACATGGCTTTGTAGGGCACAGTGAGAACCTTGGCTTTCACTTAGTTGGGATGGGGGAGCCAGTGGAGCATTTGAGCACTCAGTAACTAGCATGATCTGATTTTTAAAAAATTTTATTTGTTGTTTTTATTCTATTTATATTTGTTGATCTGACTTTTTGTGTGACTATCAGAAGCTTTGTGGATGGTACACTGTGCAGGGACAAGGGTGGAAGGTGGGAGACCAGTGGTAAGAAATGGTCAGATTTTCTATATTTTGAAGGTATAGACAACAGTATTTCCTTAGTATATTAGTCAGAGTACTCCAGAGAAACAGAACCAACAGGATATATAAAATGATTTATTATAGGAATTGGCTCATATGACTGTGGGGATTGATATGTCCAAACTCTGTAGGACAGGCCATAAGCTGGAAACTCCACTGAAGGTGAAGCTGAATTTCCCAGGAGATGCTGGCTGGCTGAAATAGAGGCAGATATTCTTCTCTCTGACTTCTGAAATCCTCTATTCTGGCTTTTAAGACTCCAACTTACTGGATAAGGAGACTCTATCATTGCTGAGGACAATCTCCTTTGTTGATTGTAGATGCAATCAACTGGTTATAGATGCAAATATGGACCCTCACAGTAACAAGCAGGCCTGTGTTTGCTTGACTAAATAACTGGACAGAATAACTTAGCAAAGTTGACACATGAACATCACCATCACACTTAGAGAATGAGAGGAGTCAAGATCAACTCCAACACTCTTGGGCTGCAAGTAAGGAACTGTCTCTAACCTAGATAAGGAAGACTGCAAGAGGAGAAGGTGGGGATGGACAGTTATCAGGAGCTCACTGTGAGGCAACTTAGGCTTGGTATTCCAAAAATAGAATTGTCAAGGAGGCAGGTGACTGGAGAGTAAAGTCAGGGAAAAGGCTGGAGTCATACATTTGGGAGTTTAGCACTAGATGGCATTTAAAATCACGAGACTGTTGAGGTCACCTTTGGAGGGAGTGTGGCTATAGGGGAGAAGAAGCTAAGAACTGAGCCCATGGTACATGGATGCTCAGACATCAGGCAGCAGTGGTGTCTCAGCAGCAGGGATCAGAGAGGATGGGGACAGGTGGGGTATCCCAGAAGTCAAGGCCAGAAAAGGCTTCATGGGGGAGAGACATAGTCTCCATGTCCACTGTTGTGGAAAGGTCAACTATTGGATTTAGCAGTTTGGAGGTCATTATTGACTTGGGCAAGATAAGTTTTGGAGAAATGGCAAGAGGTGAAAAATAGGAGGCAATGAGCTTAAGTAACTCTTTCAAGAAGCTCTGCTACAGAGGTGAGCGGAGACATGGGATAAGAGCTGGAAGAAGTAGGAGTGAGAAGGTTTTTGCTGGTTTGTTTTCAGATGACAGGAATAAGAGCAGGTTTGTATGCTGTCTTAGTTTCCCAGTTGGTAAAACAAATACCAAACAATGGGCTGGCTTAAACAAAACTTATTGGCTCACGGTTTTGAGGCTTGGAGAAGTCCAAAATTAAGGCATCAACAAGACAATGCTTTCTCCCTGAAGACTGTAGCATTTTGGGGCTGGCTGCTGGAGATGCTTGGTCCTTGATTTTCTGTGACATGGCCATGAACATGGCAGCATCTCCTTTCTCCTCTGAATTCCGTTGATTTCCAGTTTCTTCCCGTGGCTTTCTATAAATCTGAATTTCATTCTACTTATAAAGGGCTCCAGCAATCTGGATTACAGCCTAACCTGATTCAGTTGGCCACAGCTTAACTGAAACAAACTGCAAGAGATCCTATTTACAATGGGTCCACACCCACCAGAATGAGGCCCGAGACCAAGAGCGTGTCCAAACGGGGGCACACAGTTCAATGCCCCACACGTGCTGCTGGGAATGATCAGGTAGAGAGGGAAAGCTTGGTAGAGGGTGGGAGGAAGGGGCATTTCTGGAGCTATGTCTGTGCAAATGGGAGGGGAGGGTACCTGGTACTAGAGGAGAGACCAGCCCCAGAGAGGAGAACAGAATTGCTGCATTGTGCCAGAAAGAAGGTAGCCCACGTGGCACAGGTACAGGTCGGCAGCGTATGTGCTAGAGGAGGAGGCGGTGAAGGTTCCTGTGGTTGCTTTGATCTTCTCAGGGAAAGAGGAAACAAAGTCTTTAGCTGAGAGTGAGGTTGGGGAGGGTGGTATTGAGTGTTAGGGCCAGGGAAGAATTCCTAGAAGAATTTCCAGGAAAGTGGGAAAAGAAATGAGCTAGAAAAATATAGTAGGATTGCGTATGCACACAAGTGCAGTGTGTATATATGTTTTTTGTTTTTTTTTTAAAGATTTATTTATTTTATTTATTTATGCCCCCCCTTGCTGCTTGTGCTGCTGTGTCCATTCGCTGCGTGTCTTCTCTGTGTCTGCTTATCTCCCCCTTGCTGTGAGGTCTTGCCGCTTCAGCCCACGGCGCCGTGCCAGCCGGCCGGCCCTCACAAGGAGGCGCCGGGAAGCGAACCCGGGGCCTCTCATATGGTAAACGGGTGCGCTATCCATTGCACCACACCCGCTTCCTGCCGTGAGGTTGCTGCATCAGCCCACCGAACCGCTCAGGCCGGTGTGCCCTCACAAGGAGGCCTCGGGGCGCGAACCCGGGCCTCCCATATGGTAAACGGGGGCTCTATCCACTGAGCCACACCCGCTTCCCTGTATATATGTTATATATAATATGTGGCTATATATAATTATAATATACACATATAAATTAATTTATATAAACAAATATAATATTTAGATGCAATATGCACAATATAATATTAACACATGCTATAACATAATCTTTAATTATACTCTATGTAACATGGTATATGAATATGTTTGTGCAGAATTTGTGAATTTAAAAATATATGCAAATATTATATGTAATGTCTTAATAAATTGTTACATGTACCCTTATATTATGTACCGTTAAAACACATTTATCCGTGAATTTCCAGTCTCCTACACTATATTCATAATATATGTGATGTATATTATAAAACATATATAGAAATAGGAATTTAAAAAGGATCAGAAAAGAGAAATAATCAAAACTTTAATGTTTGCTGCATTTTCGTCTTCATCTCCTCTTCTAGAATGGAAGCTTCCTGAAGGCAAGCCTTCACCCTGATCACCGTGTACAGCCTTGGACATCCTAGGTATAGAGCAGGTCCTCAGCAGATGTTTACTGAATGAAACTAATGAAAAGATATATTTTTATCAACAATAAAAACATTTTGTTTTCTCAAAAGCCTTCTGTTACTCTCGGTTACTCAGCAGCCGTGTGTTGGTGAGAGGGGTGTGATCAAACACGCTTCATCCTGGCAGAAAACGGTGAGAAATCCCTTTGTGCTGTCTCCTAAATCACAAAACGCATTTCTCAGGCCCATCGGCTAAGTATGCAATTTACTTTTAAGAAATTATTCAGATTCAGGGAGTGACTTTCCATGTTCCTTGATATCAATGAGTCGTTCTTGCAAATTAATTGAAAGATGTTTCCTTTCATGTTGTGAACAAGTTTAAAACCCCACGGAACTCCTTGGAAGCTTTTTAACAGGCTGGAAAATTTTGCTTCCAAGTTGTAAAGTGTGCGAATGAGAGCTTTTATAGAGGTCACACATCATTTGTGGCAATAAAATCACATAATGGCAGAAAACTTTCCAAAGTCGTGTTTTAAGAAGAAATGTTCTCACCGCAGAACAACAGCAAAAGCAAAACTGGCTACTTCGTCGCTCATTGTTAAATGCATCCAGAGGGTCAGGTTAAGTTTGTGTATTTACTTATTTGTAAACGACCGGCAAGGCTGACCTCAGAATCTGGCTGGCCCCAGCCCACACCCGCTGACGGAGGTGCCAGCGAGGCTCGCTTCTCGTTGTTCACCTCCAACGGCGTCACGAGAAATAGCTTCATGCCGTTTCTTTGGAGGCATCTTTGTGAGGAACGTGTCCATTTTAATGAGGATTAGAGGGGTTCATAGGTAATATAACCCACCATCCCACTTAATAGGAATCTGGGAACTGTAGTAACAGAAAATCTCTGGAAGTAAAGGTGGTGTGCGGGAGTCACGTCGCCCCGCTACCTGGGGCTCCAGCTGTCTCATCAGGGTGCCTGTGACACCCTGTGGCACCTGCCCACCTGGAAGCCGAGCCAGTGTGAGCACCAGGGTCAACCACACAGTGAGGCAGAGGAGCATGCTTTCTCCTTCCCTCCCTCCCTCCCCCTCCCTCCC
>JAQZBX010060670.1:0-17257 GCA_029593785.1 Cabassous unicinctus
TTGATGTAGCTCAGTGGTTGAGTGCCTGCTTCCCATGTACGAGGTCCCGGGTTCAATCCCTGGTACCTCCTAAAAAAAGAAAAAAAAATTAACATTCTACCCTATAAAGCCTGGACCCTAATGAAAAAAAATAGTAAGTCAATCACAGGTACATTTCACCAGAATAGGGATTGAATGGCAAACTACAGCCTGGGCCAGGCAGACCAAATCCAGCCCATCCATTTAAAAAATTTATTTAAAATTTTTTTTGTAAATAAAATATTATTGGACACAGCCACGGCTGTTCATTTACGTGCTGCCTGTAGCTGCTTTCACGCTACTGCAACAGTGTTGTCTTTTGTGACAGACACCATAGGGCCTGCAAAGTCCAGTATTTGCTGTGTTGCCCTTTACAGAAACCGTTTGCCTAACTGTAGAGAGAATTAAATAATCCTCAGATGGACCTTTAAAGAACAGGGCTCCCGCATGACATTGAATGGCTCTGGGTCAGCCCTTCGCCTTGTTCCCAACTGTTGGATAATATCTCTCAGCATTGTCTAGGCCGGAAGGCTTATGTGTTTGGGACATTTGTTTTAGGCCTTTGCCGACGCCTCTTTTGAATGAAAGGTCTGACCCTGGGAAGCAGTCCCAACCCAGGAAATAGGCCCCTTCCTGCCTACATGTGCTCTCCAAGAGGTCGGTCCCGGATAATTGTTGTCCGCCCTATTACTTCCTTCGATTGAGTTTCAGCCTTTGGGTCCCTGCAGACAGATCCGTAATCGTGACAATGATGATGACAATAAAATACCCCCAGTGACTAAACTAAAAGAAGCATACAACATACCCATCAAAGGATCCAGTGCTTTCCCTATATTGTCATCCCATTTAGTTCTTGCAGCAACCTTGAGAGGGAGATAGGGAATGTTGTCATCCCCATTTTACAGGCAAGAAAACGGAGGCTGTCATGCATCCTTTAAAGAAATCTTTATGCTGCACCTGTTGGGAGGCGGGAACTGTGTTGCCAAAGCTGAAGGCACATCTCTCGTCCTGGTCAGTTGTGCACGCTGTAGATGGCCTGGTTATTCTTGGGACCCGGAAATGGAGGATTCAGACCCCAAAGAAGGAGGTACCAGCCTCGGCACTGCCGTGTCTCAGCTGGACCACTCTCCTCACCTGTTTGAATGCCACTTCCCTCCTCTGCGAAATGGAGATAGTTGTTTACAACCTCCCCCCAACCCCTGGGTCTTTGTTACAATTAATAAGACTCAAGTGTGAGGGTGGTGTATAAACCCTAAAACACTCCCCAGGCCTTGGTGGATTCTTCCCCGCTCCCCGCATCCTGCTCCTAGTAGAAAGTCTTAAATTCCTTTTGGGTCCAGGTATAAGAATCAGAAGATGTACTTGTGCACGTACACTCTAAAGATTGTCTATAATTTGTCCTCCTGCACCTGGAAATTTGTGGGATGAATTCTTGAGCCACTGGCTAAAAATTGAGGATGTGGAGCTGCTTTCTCTCGAGCTAATTGGACACGTTGACTGAACTCCTATGGGGTGCCTGGCCCTGGTGTAGGTGCAGGTGTGATAGGGGCAGGTGTGGTAGGTGCGGGTGCAATGAATGAAGCAGACACGGCCTTGTCTGCTAGGGCTCCCCTTTAGTGAGACAGTCAACAAGTACCCAAGATCATGTTCAAGAGTGATAAGAGCTCTAAGGAAAACGTAATAAGATAACGTGTTAGAACATGACTGGAGGAGGAGGGTGTGACATGGCCTTGGGAGGTGAGTCTTTGTAAGGAGTTGAGACATGAAAGACAAGAAGGAGGCGGTATGGGTGTGTGTGAGAGAAGGAGGGTGCTCCAGCAACACAGGACAGCAGGTGCAAAGGTCCTTAGGTGGGATTGAGCCTGGATGTACGAGGGGCAGAAAAGAGGTCAGAGCGGCTGCGGTGTGGGCCAGGGAAAAGGGTTCAGCGAGGCTGGCGGGGACCAGACCACATGGGGCCCATAGGTCCTGGCAAGGAGCTTGGTTTTATTCTTGAAGCCTGAGCTGTCCAATACAGGAGCCACCAGTCACAATGGCTATTAAAATTAAAATGGAAATTAAAACTAAATGGAAAATTTGTATCATTAGTTGCACTAACTACATTCAGTAGCCACACCTGAGTGACGACTCACCTGTACTAGACAGTGCCTGGACAGCACAGGTATGGGACATTCTCAGCATCCCCAAAAGATCAGTGGGACAGAGCTGCTCTGTGTGTGGATGTGCTTGCAGGGGCTACTTCTGTTCCTGGGGTCCCCACACAGCAGGTTCCACTCAGTGCAGGAAAGGCTTGCTGCAACAATCACAAAGCGTGAAGATTTAGGGTGAATAAAGCTTCCCAATTTCCAAACTGTGCAGGGAGTGAGAGAAGAAGGCACCTCTGAGAACAGGCTTTGCATGTGGCCAAGGGGAAGCTGTCTGTCTGCAGACAGAGATTGCCAACAACTGGGGAAGGAAGGGCCAGACCAGATGCCAAGCGACCAAATCAAGGAGTAATTAGGAAGCGATGAGTCGTGAGACATCAGGAGAAAAGGGACGTGTGACAAGGTATTGGAGGAATCCGGGGATGGAGTTTAGCCTTTACGGGACAAATTCAGTTGCATCAAATAGTAAAACCCCATTCAGCCACAAAGTTTATGTGCAAACCCTGACTCCCCACCTGGAGAGCCTCCCCCTTTCCTTCCCATTCATTGCCTCCTTGTCATCCCTCAGGTCATGGCAGAAGCATCACCTCTGCATGTTTAAATGGCTAACGCGTCTCTCTATTAGACTGCATTTTCCCAAAGGCAGAGTCTACACCTGTAGTGACTAGATGTTCAGAACAGTGCCTTGGAAAATGTCTGTTGAAGCAATAAATGGCTTTTGGGCTGATTACTTATTGTCTCTGTGCCTCATTGTCCCCATTTGTAAAGTAGAGAAAAAAAGGGAAAACCTGTCTGTTTTAGAGTTGTGGTGCATTGGCGAGCTGGAGCTGGCTTGCCAGAGCCAGTGATGAAATTTTCAGGAAATTTGCCAGCTGGTTGTTGAGCACAGCTGTTATGAAAAATTAAATTATATAAGCTTGCAGTTAAACAAATTGTATTAAAAACAAGGTCAAGACATAGCCCCAAATTCATGACTGCATTTTAGAATAACTCGTGCTTTTGAGGCTATTCACTTCCGTTGTACCTACACATGGAAATGTGATATAATGGTATGCTACTGTGTGTCTTTCGTTCAGTGACATCATGTTGGGAACTTGAAATCGGGCTACGGTGAGAGTATTTGCACTATGGAAATTGGCTGAAGCTGCAACCTCATCCCCTTGGGGCCCTGCTGTGGTTGTTAATTTATGAGCAAACCCCTGGATTTGGGGGCTTACATGAGTTAATAGATGTACCTTGAGCATGTGGTCAGTGCCGTAGAAGCGGTGGCTGTCATTGTTATTGTTTTGCTTGGCTTTCGTTCCCCAGTCCAGCAGCATTTTGAGGTCTACCTGGGAAGCTTCCAGGATCGCCGCACGTGCAGATGCAGTCCGGGCAGAGCCATTGACCAGCTGTGTTCTCTTTTTCTCTCTCTCTCCAGTTTGCCCGACCATCTGCAAGTCGCACGGCTGCACAGCCGAAGGCCTCTGCTGCCACAGCGAGTGCCTGGGCAACTGCTCCGAGCCCGATGACCCCACCAAGTGCGTGGCCTGCCGCAACTTCTACCTGGATGGGCGGTGTGTGGAGACCTGCCCGCCCCCGTATTACCAGTTCCAGGACTGGCGCTGCGTGAACTTCAGCTTCTGCCAGGACCTGCACAACAAGTGCAAGAACTCGCGGAGGCAGGGTTGCCATCAGTACGTCATTCACAACAACAAGTGCATTGCCGAGTGTCCGTCCGGGTACACGATGAATTCTAGCAAGTGAGTCCTGGGTGTGGGTGTGGGAGGAGGGGACGGGCATGAGGGGAAGAAGGGCCACGGCGTGGTGATGGCAGTGCCGTTCGTTAACACGAGGTGAGAACTCCGAGTCAGCTGGCTATGACTTAGGTTGCTGCTGATGACCAAGTGGCCCGCTTGGGTCTCTCACATACCTCATTTTTTGTTCTTGGGCTTTATAGCAGGAGTTGCCAACCTTTTTATCGATAAGGGCCAGCTGAGTAAATATTTTGAGCTTTGCAGGCCACATGGGCCACTTTACTCCGCCATTTGAGAACAAAAATTGTAGCCATAGGTAAAATGTAAACAAATGGGTGTGTCTGTGTTCCAATAAAACTTGATTTACAAAAAACAGGTGGAGGGCCAACTGGAATTTACAGACCCCTGCTTTAGAGGGTTGACTGGAGTGCTGGGAAATGAATTGACATTGAGAATGGCCTCTGCTGAAGTGGCAGGATGGCGAGATTAATCCTTGTTTTACCCCATGATATACTTTGCAAAGTCCAGGCTCTTTCTTGATGTGTATCTTATCTCATCTCCTAGGCAGTAAAACCTCAGAAAGCTCAGACCCTGTCTAACCCTTCCTATATCCCCCACTACCAAACTGGCTTATCAATGAGAGATAGCGAGGGCTAAGGTCCCCCATGGTGGTTTTGGGTCAGGTTTCCTGCAGATAGACTCAGAGATAGAGATTTGCCAGCAGGGGTTTGTGTGGGGGAGAGTCCGTGGAAGCATCGCCCGTGAGGGACAGGGGAGGCGGGATTGGGCATAAGAAGAAGTTGAGCTGTGAGGCAGTCAAAACAGAGGCCTCAGCCGATCCCATGGGGAGCAGCAGTGGGTGATATTCCCTGTAGCCTCTGTCCCAACAGGGAGGGATCTGGGTGCTACCTCATAGCACCCATCCAGCACGTCATTGATGATGGCTGGGGATAAATGGCTTTCCTTTGGCTCCATGGCTGGCTGTGTGAAAACCATGTTCTGGCATGCTCCACCATGTCCACTGGGGCTCTGACTCTGGGGGAAGGAACACACTGTCCTTGGCCCTGTCTTTTAGGAGCAAGAGTGGATGTCATCTTTAAACTCTGTTCCTAGACCAGGGTTTCTCATTCTTGGCTCTGCTGGCATTTGGGGCTAGATAATTCTTTGGTGTTCTGTGCATTGTAGGATATTGAGCAGCACCTCTCTGGTCTACACCCACTTGATGCTAGCAGCACCCCACTCTGTCGCCCAGTTGTAACAACCGAAAATGTCTCCAGATATTGCCAAGATATATACCTTATCCTGAGTCCGATGTGTAGAGAATGTTACTCTAAGTGCTTGTCTAAGCTTTGCTGTGATTAGCTTTGGAACAGAAGTCCTTGTAAAGTTCTAGGTTTCCCCTAGAATCCTCTGTCGACTGCCCTGTTCTCATCTGTTACATCAAGAACCTAGCTGAGGCTTTTCATGATTCCCCTGTTTCTGAGCTGGACCCCATGTGCTGAGGTTAGCCCAGTGTACTCGCTTCTAGTTTATTCTCAAGCCTTTGTTGTTTTTTGAAGCACGGTGTCATCAAACCATTTCCTATCATCTGGGTGAGAAATAGCAGGTTTTCTCTCTTCAGCTGTGAGTCAGATTTCCTATGCGTGTCGCAGGCTTTGTGTACATCTTGTTAGCGTCTTAGATGAGCTATTTTGGCCTCTTGGGACCATAAATGAAGTTTAAAAATCTGTTTCCTGGTTTTTGTGTTGAAGGTTTAAAAAAAAAACACAAGACAACACAAAACAAATCAGAAACAGACGCATGTAGAAGGGCCTTGTTGCTGATCTGCTTACGTAAAAAAATCTTCCTCTTTGGGCTTGAGAATTAGCCAAGCGAGAGTGTTCTGGTGGGAAATTTTATTTCCTGGGGTCGGGAGGGTGGGAAGGAAAACAATCTTTATTTCAGCTCTTTGAGCCTCTCTTCTAGTGTTTGTTAAACCTGCAAGTACAACATGTTTTTGATTCATTTTTGATAAAACCTATCAAGTGACTTTGTAGACCAAAAATAAGCTCTATAAATCACCTCTGTGTGCCAGATGGAGCTATTTTTTGCCAGTATATCAGGAAGGTTGGGAAAATGACTATATCCCTTTTGATTTGTTTCTTTTTTTTTTTTTCCACGTTTGGAATAAAAAGTATAATCGACTCCTGGTGCGGCGTTTGTTTAAAAGACGTTGGCTTTAAATAAAAGGCATCTGACCCTCGCTGTAACTATGACTTAAGAAATACTGCAGCCTCCTTTGATGTAGCTGATGGATGGGGCTTTGGTCCTTAGAAATGAAACCCCAGGAAGTTGACAGCACGTTGCACAAAGGTGGGGACCTTTACTGTACCGTAGAGGGCAGAAGGAGGAAGCTAATCATGACTTGTTGCAGTGTTTTTACTCTGTAGTTTTTTTTTTTTAATTTAATATTTTTCTTAACCTTTTATTTTATTTTATGAAAGACTTAATAAACTACTACTTTCTGACAGTTTCAGTCTGCGAAAGACTGTACTGTTGCTTTTTCCAATGTGGCTTGGTATCAAATAGGACCAGCTATATTTTTTTTCCATCTTCCTGGCTTATCTTGGAAATCATTTTTTGACATCTTCAATGCAGAGGTCTGAGAACATATGGGGATTCAGTAAAAGGCATTGCCATCTGTATTAATCGGCCAAAAGGGGTGCTGATGCAAAGTACCAGAAATCTGTTGGCTTTTATAAAGGGTATTTATTTGGGGTAGAAGCTTAGAGTCACAAGGCCCCAAAGAGTCCAACTCAAGGTACCATAAGAGGTACTTTTTCACCAAATGTCTGTTGCCATGTGTTGAAGCAAGATGGAAGGCAATGTCTGCGAGGGTTCAGCCTTCCTCTTTCCTCTTAAGGCTCCGTGGGTCCAGCTTCTTCCAGTCTCAGCTGTAGGTTGGCATACAGCTCGTCTCTCTTCCCAGGGCTTGTTTCTTTCTAGGCTCAGCTGCTCTGTTCTCATCACAAGGTCAGCTGTAAACTACCAGGCGAATGGCTCGTCTCTCTTCCTGGGGCCTCTGCTGTGTCTGTGGAGCTGTCTCTCTTCCTCTGTGTATCTTCTCTGTGTTCTTGATTGAGCATCCATTTATATAGCCCATCAGGGGGGCTGGGACTCAACCCTGCACGCCCTAATGACATGGTCGAATCAAACCCCTAATCTTGATTTAATAAGGTAAAACTGAAACCTCTGGATTTAATATAATCAAAGAGGTAACATGCCCAGAGGAACAGACCAGTTTACAAACATAATCAATATCTCTTTTTGGAATTCATAAATAATATCAAACTGCCACACCATCTATGATCACCCCAAGATACCTGACTAGAGTGGCTGGGAACTCTTTGCTGAGTAAAGGAGGACAGATATATGGAGGTGATTGTTAATTTGCAATGCAGGGTACAGGGCATCAGTCAGGATGGCAGGGGGGTATGTGGATACCCAAAATCTGGGTCACCCTTGACTCTTTTTGCCCTCCAACATCCCAAACACCAACACATCCTGTTAACCTGATGTCTCAGATCTGTCCATTTCTTGGTGGCCATCTGCCTTCGAAATCTCCCCGCTCATCTTCCTGCTTCCATTCTAGTCATGCATCAGCCAAAGGGAACCTTTAAAAATGGCCATCTGGTCATACCACATCCCTGCTTAAAACCCTCCAGTGTCTCCCCAGTGCTCATGGAAAAAATCCAAATGCCTCACTCTGGGCCTCCACGGCTTTGCAAGATCTCATTTCATTCCCGTATTCTCCTTGCTCATGTCCACAGCTGCATGGGCTGACCTGCTTTTCTTCCAACTCACTAAGTTCATTCCTTCCTTGATATTTTTGCACTAGTTGTTCCTTCCTGCTCTGCCCGTTGCTCTTTGGATAACTGGCTGCTTCTCCTTGAATCCAGGGTGCAGCTTAAAGGCGGCCTCCCCAAAGAAGCTTTCCCTGTCTGATTGCCCTGTCTGAATTAGCCATCCAGCCAGTCTCAGGCACATCATTCTATTTTAACTCTTCTCATGGCATTTATCACCAGCTGATATTTTTATTGTCAATTTATTATAATCTTCCTAGACCATAAGCTTCATGAGTGTATCAGTTAGCTCTTGCTGCGTAATAAACCATCCCCAAGATGTAGTAGATTTTATTTAAAACAAACAATCATTTATTATTTCTAATGATTCTGTGGGTGGACTTGTGGTTCATCTGGTCTGGGCTGATGTTTGGTTTAGGATGGCCTCACAGGTCTTACACGGGCAGCTGGGAGACAAGGGTCTCTCTCCACATTGTCTCTCATCCTTCAACAGGCTAGTCCAGTCTTCTTCACATGGCAATCTCAGGGTTCCCAGCAGCTGGGAAGGGCATGCTGCAATGCACAAGCACTTTTCACATGACTGAGTCCAGATTCAAGGAAGTGGGGAAAGAGCCTCTACCTCTTGATGGGAGGGGCTGCAAAGAACTTTGGCTATTTGTAATATCCCACAGGAAAATCAGATGGTTTGTTTCCTTCACCCATGTATGCCTATAGCTTAGAATAGGGGTTGGCAAAGGGCCTGATGGCTGATACATTTTACTTTGTGGGCCAGATGGTCTGTGTTTCAACTACTCAACTCTCCCATTGTAGCATAAAAGTGGTCATAGGCAGGCCTAGGCAATAGGTAAACAGATGGGCATGGCTGTCTTCCAATAATACTTTATTTACAAAACCAGGTGGCCACCTGGATTTGGCACCTGGGCTGTAGTTTGCTGAGCCCTGGCTTAGAATATCACCTGTCGCCTAATAAGTACTCAGTGAATGTTTGTCGACCCAATAGAAGAACCCAAACATGTGGTCACAAAGATCATTCTGAAGACTTGAATAAGAAGAGATGTGGAAGTAACGACAATAGCATCAAAGATACTGCTATTAAAACTGATCATCATCATGCCAGTGACCAACAAGTTTTGTATCCTATGTATTGGGTACTTTACATGGTAAATATGATTTAGTCCTCTCAACAACCCCATGTGGGGAGGTACTATTATTATCTCCACTCTACCAATGAGGAAGTGGAGACTTTGAGAGTATAATAGCCAGGAAACTTATGGTTTCATGCAACAGAAGCTCAGAGGAGACTTTTGGAACCCATACCAGAAAGTTCAGGGGATGGCTTCAGGCACGGCTGTATCCAGGAGCTCAAGTGATGTGTCTGTCAGTTTCTTTCCATCTCTTGGCTTCATTTCTCTCTCTGTATAGTCTCAGCCAGCCACTCCCTCCCCCCACCCCCTGTTGGCAAGATGGCCATACCCTCTTATTTTTATTTTTTTTTAGGAGGTACCGGGGATTGAACCTAGGACCTCATACATGGGAAGCAGGAGTTCAAACCACTGAGCTACACTGGCTCCCCAGCTACATACCCTCTTAGATGCTCCAAAACAAAGACAGTTTCTCCTTCCAGGGAGTTCTAGTTCTAACACAAATCTCTCTGGACTGACTCTGCTTTGGAGTTCCTGGGGGGCGGGAGAGGGGGAGTGAGTGGAGCCTGGTGCTCAGCCTGGCCTGGATCCTGTGTCCTCCCTGGACCTAGAAGGGTTGTGGCAGCCAAGAACTGACCTCAGAGGCCCCTTTTGAGGAGAAGCCACATCCCAAAGGCCTCCCAGGGCTTGTTTGTTGGAGGGCACCAGGCTGTAGGCACGCAGAGCCAAGAGGCATAGGGCCCAGCTATCAAGTACGGGGTTGTGTTACAGTCATGGTCATACCAGCAAACCTCTGTCCATTTGGGTAGCAGCCTGCATTCTGCCACTTTAACATAAAGACATAAATTCTGCCCCTGTGGGGTAGTAGCATGAGTCCCATCGCTTTGGGGTTAAAAGCAACTAGTCCCTTGACTTTGGGGTAACTCTGTAGGACCCATCAACTTGGGGTAACAGCATAAGCCTGTCACTTTAGGACAGCGGTTCTCTTACCCGGGGTTGATTTTATCCTTGCAGGGGACATTCAGAAATGTTTGGAGGCATTTTAGGTTATCATGCTGGGATGGTGGGGGCGGGGGAGAGGGCTACTGGCATCGAGTGGGTGGTAGAGGTCAGGGATGCTGCTCAACACCCCACAATGCACAGGAAAGCCCTGCAAGACAAAGAATGACCCAACCTCTCTTGTCACAAGTGCCGAGATCGAGGAACCCCGACTTAGGGTAATGGCATACGTCTAGTCACCTGGGACCTCTAATAGGATGCTGTGTGCACTGGGCGCTGTCCTGTACTGGGCCCACCCTGACCCCCCTCGTTGTGTTCCTTTGTTAGCCTGATGTGCACCCCGTGCCTGGGACCCTGCCCCAAGGTCTGCCACCTCATGGAAGGGGAGAAGACCATCGACTCAGTGACATCCGCCCAGGAGCTCCGAGGGTGCACCGTGGTCAACGGGAGTTTGATCATCAACATCCGTGGCGGCAGTGAGTCCTCCGGAGCGGGGCGTCTGGGTGGGGGGGCTGGTGGGTGCCACGTTTCCTGTGAGTGGAGAGGGAACAAAGCCAAGCTGAGAACTTCCCTGACGGGTGGGTCAAGAGGACTAAACTCACAGATTCTGGTTCTCCCTCACAAAGACAACTTTAATATCATCCGTCAGTGGTTCTCCAATGAGGGGACGTCCCTGAGAATTTTGCTTCGAAACAAACAAACACGGAGATTCTCATTTTTCAGGTTTGGAGTTGGGGCTTCCAGGAATTTGTATTTCCATTTTTAACCAGCAGGCACCACGCCCTGTAGGTTAACTCCTCACCATGTGGGATTATGCTGTGGATCACGTTTTAAGAAAGACCGTCATATTGTGAATTTATAGAATGAAAAAATTCAGAGGGTGCTGAGTTACCTGATCCACCTTTTCTTTAAAAAAAAAGAGAAAAATATTGTCATAGGCAAAAAGACATTTGTCTTTGTTTATTTAGTCAGCACACATTTATTGAATACTCACAGTGAACAAGACAAAGTCTTTGCTGTGATGGAGCTTACACATAAGCGAATCAATATATAATACAAGCTCAGGGACTAAAGCAAAGAAGGATAACAGATGTAGCAGGGGTCAGGAACCAGATAGCAAATATGTAGCATATACAGTTGCTGTTGCACTTACTCAACTCTGCTGTTGCAGCATGAAAGCTGCCACGGACGACGAGTAAATGAATGGACCTGGTTGTGCTCCAACAAAATTTTATTTATAAAAGCATATGGCGGGGCTGAATTTGGCCTGTGGGTCTTAGTTTGCTGACCCCTGGAATAGAGAATAAAGACAGTTTGCATTTTAGAGAAGTTTCTGGTCTGCAAAGGATTGCTTTGAGATGATGCTGGAGCAAGCCAATCAAAGATATAGAGGGAAACTATTCCAGGCAATGGAGTTAGCTGGTGCAAAGGTCCTGAGGCAGAAGCATGGTTGACCTCTTTAAGGAAAGACAGGGAGGCTCGTGCCTCTAGAGTGGGGTGAGTGAGGTGTTGTAAAAGATGAGGAAAGCAGTGCTTCCTTATTTATTTGCAGATTCCATAGTAAGGACTTTAGATTGTGTTCTAAGCATGATGGGTTTTGAGCAGAGTAGGTCAGCCTGTAGGTTAATTCCTCACCATGGGGGATTATGCAAAGATGAAAATATTTCTGCAGGGACTCACTGAATATTTTCTCCCTTCCCTAGACAACCTGGCAGCTGAACTAGAAGCCAACCTCGGCCTCATCGAGGAGATTTCAGGGTATCTAAAAATCCGCCGCTCCTACGCTCTTGTGTCACTTTCTTTTTTTCGGAAGTTACGTGTGATTCGAGGAGAGACCCTGGAAGTTGGGTATGTGCATCTTATTCTGTGTTTGTGGCTATTTTGGTTTGCCTGAGCTGCTATGACAGATGCCACACAATGGGTTGGCTTAAATAATGGGAATTTATTGGCTCACAGTTTTGAGGCTAGAAGTTCAAAATAGAGGTGTCAGTAAGACGACGCTTATGCTCCCCAAAGTGTGTGACGTTCTAGAGCTGGCTGCAGGCGCTCCTTGGGGCTGCTTGGCTGCCTTCCTTCCTTGCCTCGCATCACAGGGCGATGTCCTCTGCTTTCTCTTCGACATTCCGGTCACTTCCGGCTTCCGGCTCCTCCCCAAGGCTTTCTCTATGTCTGAATTTCTTCTGCTTCTAAAGAACTCCAGGAATCAGGAGGGAGGTCCACCCTCATTCAGGCAGGTCACACCTTAATTAAAATAACACCTTCAAGAGGTCCTTTTTATGATGGGTTCACACCCACAAGAATGTGGATTAAGTTGAGTTACACAATTCAGTCTGCCACAGTGGCCCCAGCACTAACTAGGAATTTCGTGAATTAAAAACATTCCCGGATTTTTAAAGCCAAAAAAAAAAAAAATCTCTCAGGAGTAAGTGCCCAGGAAAACCTGGGGAGGAAGGAACTTGCGTTGGAACATATGTAAGATCCAGCCAAGGAAAATGATATGCCTTTTACAGTCACTCCAGGGAAAACACAGGAGTACGGCCCAAACTCTGACCCTTCCGAGGGTGCTGGGTGGAATTTGTTAAATTCAGCATCTGGCTCTCTAGGCGACATTGTGAGTTGACTGTCACCTGAAGGCTACATCCAGGCGCCTTCTCACTCCTTGGTCTCTTGACATCGATCCCACTTGCTCCTTGCGGAGATTCTCACCTCCTCTGACCCGTGGGAGTCCACCCTCATGGTGTTCTCCCATCACCCTCAATTTCCTTTCTCATCTCCCTCCTATCATCATCCCTTTCCTCCACCTGCCCTTACGAGTTGGGGTTCTAGGTTTCCAACCCCCAGCCCTGACTTTTCACCTTGCCCCTGAGCTTGCCCCCCCTGAGCCTGGTGACTCCTAGGAGCCTCCAACTCCACATGCACAAAGTGGAACTCCCCTCCTTCCCCCAGCTGTACACTCTCATTTCTGAGATCCACTCCTCGGACCACCAGGCTGGAAACCTTGAGGTACCGCTGACCCTATTTCAGTTAGTGGAACAGCAGTATTCCTGACTAGCCATATTTCAGGCAGGTAGAGATTGACTCATGGCAAGAAGTCTGGAGGAAAACCATCCAACGATACCATTGAGGACCCAGGTTATTTCCATCTTTGTGTTCCTCATGGTCACAAGATGGCTGCTCACTCCCCAGCCATCGAGGACGCAGGGTATTTCCATCTTTGTGGTCCTCAGGGTCATAAGATGGCTGCCCACCCCCAGTTGTCGAGTACCCACCTTCTTTCCATCTTTGTGTTCCTCATGGTCACAAAATGGCTGCCCCACCCCAGCCTTATATATATAGAGGTAGGTAGGGGGAAAGGATCAAAGGGACATGCCAGTTGAGACTGCTTTAAAACAAAACAAAACAAAACAAAAACTTGCCTGTAAACCCCTTCCCCCCAATATTGATTTCTGCTTATATCTCATTGGCCAGAACTGGGTCATATGGCTACTCCTAGCTACAAAGGAGGCTGGGAGAGGAGATACTTAGCTTTTCCAGGCACTAGAGTAGAGGAAGGTAAGGGAGAAGGGGGCTGTGAATGACCTTCAAGAAGGAAGCTAATCCACTGAATTGTTTAGACTGTCTTCCTTAATCACTCGTCAGCTCATGTTGATATTTCTCCCATAAATATTTGCTGAATGTTTGCTAATGCTCAAACCTTCCATTTGGATTGTTATAGCGGCCTCCTAACTCGCCCTCTGGGGTCTAGACAAGGGCTGTCCAATAGAAATAAAAAGCAAATCACGTATGTAATTTTAGATGTTCTAGTAGCCACATTCATAAACTTTAAAAGAAACAGGTGAAATTAATTTAAATAACATTTTATTTAACCTACCATATCTATAATGTTATTTCAACATGTAATCAATATAAAACAAATCATAAAGGAGATCTTTTATGTCCTTTTTTTACATGCCAAGTCTTAGAAACCCAGTGTTTTTTTGTTTTGTTTTGTTTCCCTTCTAGTACAGTTTGGATTAGCCACATTTCAAGTGCTCAGTAGCCACATGTAGCCAGTGGCTTCTGTATTGGACAGTACAAGGCCTAGATGCTTCCCTTCTCCCATCCCCTGCATTCTGGGTGGTCTACTTGTCATTTGAAAACACAGATCTAATTAAGTTCCTGCCCTATTCTAAAACCTTCAATGGCTCCCCTCTGCCTTCCATTGACAATGCCATGTTCTTGGTCTGCCATGAAATGTCCTAGAAGGTTTGGACCCTTGCAGCTTTTCAGCCTTGTTTCCTGTCACCTCTTGAGCCTGTGAAGGCAATTCTTGATTTTCCCTGGGCCCAGTTCTGCTCAGTGGCCTCGGTGGCTTTGGTCTTTCCCCTCTGCAAAACCCGTATCTCAGTCTATCACAATCTTACCCCTCCCCACCTTGAAGATCTAGCTCAGACACCTTCTCTGCCGTGAAGACCTCCTCAACTCCGCATTCAACAAATATTTATTAAGGATAGGGCAAGCAAGTCGTTAGGACCTGGGGTGTAACTGCTGAACAGCATCACCTCCTGACGAGGCCCCGCCATCTTGGATTTGAACCCTTGTGGAGAAAACAAGCTAAAGAATAACTAGGTGTGTGTGTTTCCCTAGGAACTACTCCTTCTATGCCTTGGACAACCAGAACCTAAGGCAGCTATGGGACTGGAGCAAACACAACCTCACCATCACTCAGGGGAAACTCTTCTTCCACTACAACCCCAAACTCTGCTTGTCAGAAATCCACAAGATGGAAGAAGTTTCTGGAACCAAGGGGCGCCAGGAGAGAAATGACATCGCACTGAAGACCAATGGGGACCAGGCATCCTGTAAGTGGTGTTGACTTCTGACCCACAGAGCCTTTCCCCTTGACCACCATGCTGGCCTCCGGGGGGGTGGGGTGTCACTGCCTGCCAATATGCTAAGACAACTGCATGTATGATGGGCTTCCTGAAATACTGAGGGCAGGGATTGCATGTTCTCTCTCTACCAAGTACAGTGCTTGATATCTGGAAGGTATCAGATGAGCATTCATGCATGCACGAGTGAATGAATGGCACTTCTGTATACTTCTGTATATCGGTCCCGGTACCCTGGGAAGCAGACGCCAAGATGGAGTTAGAAAAGCAAAAATTGTCTCGGGGATTGTGCCTGGGAAATATAAAGGGGAGAAAGAGCCGGAGCAGAGAGGGAGAACCTTCAGACTCTGTGAGTGGAGAGGGAGGAGAGAGAATGGGACAGGGAGCCCCTCAGGCAGCAGTGCAGTCCTGAGAGCCTCACCCAGGCCCCGAGGAGCTCCCAGGCAAAGACCATCCATAGGAGAGTCCCGCGTTGGGTAGAAATGGCGAGGCCCCTGCTACACTCAGTCATGGGCTGGGTGCTGATGGGGGAGAGTGAGGCCTCGCAGCAGATTCTGCAAGTGCTCTAGCTGGAGGCTGTCAGCTCACTGCACTACTGTGACAGGTTCCCTTTTGAAGGGACATCTGAGTGGCACCCAGGGCTTCCATAACATCCTCCCGGGGATTTAATCCTTATGGCAGAATGTGGTCCAAACTGTGGGGATTCAAGGGCAGATGAAGTTGGGTTCGAGCTGAAGGGAAGGCTTGCCATCCAGGCCAAGAAGATGGCTTCTGCTGTACCTCTCCAAGGTACCAGGATCTGCCTGCTCTCTAAACTCATATAGCCTGAGTTCTTTTGCACTGGAGTTGTACCTTCTGACAAGGTAGGCTCGAAAGTCCAATGCAGGACAGATGTTACTCTTGAAAAATCCCATCTCCCAATAATTTACTGGCCCGTGGAGTAGACTACTGTTATTTGGTTTCTGGCAAAGTCATTGGCTTGTGTTAGTAGCCGAGTTGCACGGCCAGCTCTTGCCTTGAACCCACCATTTGCCCCCAGCTAGGTGAGCTGCTCACACTGGGACAGCCCTGAGGGAATGAATCCCATCACGGAAACAGCAGACTGTCACCTGCCTTCTCACGGCCTCTCGCGGAGGTGTGGAATCCCCCGCTTTGGCCTGAAACGAATTCTTCAATACTTAGGGAGCCTGGTTTGTTTTTAACTTTTCTAGGTGAAAATGAATTACTTAAATTTTCTGACATTCGGACGACTTTTGACAAGATCTTGCTGAGATGGGAGCCATACTGGCCCCCCGACTTCCGAGACCTCCTGGGATTTATGCTCTTCTACAAAGAGGCGTAAGTAGAAGAGCGAGAATTAGGGAAGCCGCGGAGACCAGGGCCAGCGAGCTCCGAGTCTGGTCTTCCCCCCTTGGGGTTGTCAGTATCCCCCATCTTACTTACTGAATGAGTATCACAGGGGTCTCCTTACAATCTCACCAGCTGGAGTGCGAAGTGGATAATGTCCCTTTCCATCAGAAGTCAGACACTGAAGCAGACAGGTTTCTTTTGGAAGTCTAGATTTGCACCTGATGTTTACGACTCATCAGACGTTCTCAGGAAAGGAGCTCAGTCTACCTAGTAGTTTTGAGTCTAAGACCCTGCTGGAATTAGTCATATTGATAATAGTTCCATCTCTCAAGATTCAGAGTGTTCTCAGTCTGTCCTGAGAAGTCACACACATTCCCTCATGCAATCTTATCAATAGCTCTTCACGTTGTTGCTTCCATTGTTATTGTTGTTGGGAAGTTGAGAGTTTGAGGGAGGAGATCACTTTCTCTTTGGCTATTCCTCTGTCCTTTTTTCTTGTGGCTCAAGATTGTTGGGTGAATAAGATGGAGCCCAGTAGGATGTGGTTCTCAGAGCAGGAGTGACAAAATGATAACCACCTTCTCGTCTTTCATCTTGAAAGCCCTTATCAGAACGTGACAGAGTTTGACGGGCAGGATGCCTGTGGCTCCAACAGCTGGACGGTGGTGGACATTGACCCACCCCAGAGGTCCAACGACCCCAAGTCACAAAGCCAGCCCGGTTGGCTGATGCGAGGTCTCAAGCCCTGGACCCAGTATGCCATCTTTGTCAAGACCTTGGTCACCTTTTCTGATGAGCGCCGGACCTACGGGGCCAAGAGTGACATCATCTATGTCCAGACAGAAGCCACTAGTAAGTGTTTCTTGTGAATGGGGATCTGAGCACGAATCGGATGCCTTGCCTTCCCAGGCTGACACGGCAATGTCAGATAAAATGCTCTTTGGTGTGGTTATTGGCTGCTGAAGGAGTGGGCTCTGACGTTTCTTTTTGCAGAGTATGAGGCTGAGTAAATGTGAGGGGAATATACATTTACTCTTCCTACTATGAAATTTTCAAATATTCACAAAAATAGAAAGAACTATCACCCGGCTTTCACAATTATGAACAGTTTGCCGTTTTTTGTTTCATCTCTGCTCTCCCTCTTTTTTTTTTTTT
>JAQZBX010060671.1:0-17270 GCA_029593785.1 Cabassous unicinctus
CCCACATTTTTGCTGTTTCTATGTCCATTCACTTGGGCAGCTCTCTGTGTCCGTTTCCTGCCCTCTCTTCTCATCCTTCTCCTCCTGTCTTCACTGGGATTTGATCCTCAGATACTCCGATGTGGGAGAGAGGCATCCTACCACATGTGCCACCTTAGTTCCTGGTTTTTCAGCGTGTCTCGTCTTGGCTCTCCCTTGTGTCACTCTCCTGTTACATCTTCATGTTGCTGTGTGGCTTGCGGGGCCTGGCGGCGCACCCACACACAGGGCCTGGTGGTCCATATGCCTTCTATATTTCACTTTCTTTTATTTTTACCAGTAGGTCCCGGGGATTGAACCCAGGTCCCTCCATATGGGAGATGGACGCCCAACCACCCGAGCCACATCCATCCCCCTGCTATATCTCTTAAGGTTGACCAAAGATACCCAGAGTTACAGTCTTTTCCCAAACAGGATGGTCATATAATAAATCAGGCTAAGTTTATCACCAGCATTCTAAAAACCAGACCTAGGGAGAAAAACTAGGTCTGGGGACACATGCATGGTTTCTAATATAGAGAATGTTTAGCCTACCCTGATTATCACAAAATCAGGTCAGTGAGAATATTCACATGTAATATATTTCATATAACACTATATGATATGATTTTTGTTTCCAGGATTATTATTAAAACAAATAATATATAGACACATCAGGGCACAAAATCACTGGAGGACAATTATGTAATGATTTATTTATTAATTATGCTAATGATAACATCAGCTGAAATATTAGTATTTTCAAAGGTTACCTATGTTTCAAGTGTCATTTTTGTCTAGTATATGTTGCAAAGAACTCTTTTCTTTACATATTTTCTACTCTAAAGCTTTGTTTGTTTCCTTACTCATTTTTCTAAGTACTTTTCTGCCAATTACTATTATGTACCTCTTAATTGTTCCTGTTAATACGTAGACCTTTCTACAATTTCTTTAACAACTATTCATCCAATTTACAAGTATCTTTCTCTATGATCCTAATTATCATTTCTTTTAGTGGACACATAAATGCTAGAAACTGGATGGGAATTTTCCTTGTTTTCCATTTAGCAAAGGAGATATATAAGATCATTGTAACATTGTAATCAAGTCACTATGCACTGTCCATTTTCTTTATATATAATATAGTTCACAAATGGACCTCTAGCTAGTCAATGATGGGGGCATATACTTAAAACAAACAATAAACCTAATATTTTTTTAAAGACAAACATTAAAAGAGAAGAAATTTCTGGATTTCATCTGTCTTACCAGCATTGCTTTTCTACACACTACCTCCATCTCCTTTTTGATTACTTCTCTAATCTAATCTTAGACACAAACATTGCCAAGGTACATGGGAATGGGGGTCAGTTTTCTCTGTGCTCTCAGAAACCTAAAACTATCTCAGGGAACCAAGAGTTAAGAAGCAACGGCAAAGGAAGTCTCCATCCTCCTCCAGGTCCTTGAGCCTTTGGTAGACCAGGTGTCCTTAGCAGGCAGGTCTGAGCTGGGTCTCATATATACTCTTATCCCATTGGCCTCCTTGGTACTGAGCAGAGAGAAGATGCCCATTAACTTGTATCACTTTTTCCGCGGGCAAAGGCGTGGAAGAGCCACTGGCTCCACGATTGCTGCTGTTACACATCAAGGAAGTCTAAGAAGACATGTGCTCTCGTGCTCCAAGGAATACTGCACACACCTGCAGAGTAGGTACTCTGTAAATATTTAAGAATGAGTAAGCCTTGGTAGATTTTGTGGCATCCTTCCTGCCATATAAAACTCTTCCTTCAATAAATCATTTCACTTGTGAGAAATATTCTTTGCAGGTTTGCTTGGATGTTTTGTCCAATGTCTGGAATAACACTGATTTTCTGTCTTCATGAAATGCATCATTTCACTCAACCACTTGACTGCCTGGAGAGGCTTTACCCATATACCTGACTTCAAATTCTTTTTATAAGGATAGGAAATGGCATAAAGGGTTGCAATCAATGCCAATGGCCTTTTTAGTAACAGGGGCGTGTGAAAAGAACTTCACAATCACTCCCTGATGTGTTTAATACTGAGTTAAATTAGTTTTCTGAGAAATTGAAGAGGCTTTTATTCATTTATATATTCACTTGTATGCTCATTCATTTATGTATTCAATATACTTGTATTGAGAGACTAATTCCCCAGACACGGTTCTGAGGATCCTTCCGTGATGAACAAAACCAAGATCGCTGTCCTTGAGGGTCTCATGATTGAGTGGAAGGCACGGCCAGTAAGCAATATAGTCAATAAATTAAAAAACATGTTAAAACATGACAAGTACTATTGAAACCCTAGTTGCAGAGAAGGTGAGCTGGGTAAGGGTGCGTGGGGTAGGAAAGGAAATCTTTATTGAGACGTTACATTTGAAAAAGAACTGGGAGAGATGAGGGAGTGAGCTACCTACACAACTTGGGAAGAACTTTCCCCACTGGGGGAAGGGCCAAGGCAGGAGGGAGTCACATGGATTCCAGAAACAACATGGCACCCTGAGTCTGGAATGGGCTGAGGGCAAGAGCAATTTAAGTGGAGGACTGGATGCAAGGGGGCGCTATATGCTTTAGAACTTGATGCTGACTAAATTGGGGAGCCGTTAGAGGGTTGTGACTACGGAGTTATCCTCTGTTGCTTGGAAAGGTGAATGCGTGTCCAAGCATGGATATCAAGGACTTTGCAGGAATTTCATGGCGGGAAAATGGCTCCTCTGTCACATGCAAAGCAGAAGCGGGATCTCCTGGTCTCTCCCTTCTCTTCTGGGTTCCACTGAAGTTCAGCTTCCGGCTTCTTGGTCTGTAGCTTCTTTTCTCTCTCTGTTCAGTATGAACATTTCTATGCCACAGAAATGATTGCTCGCCCAGAGTGTGTCACCTCCATTCCGTCAAAAGAAGCCTGCGAGAAAGAAGGTACCAATGAACTGGTTTATAATAACTGCTCTAGGGAGTTGCAAAACTAACTGTATGTCTTACATATAATAGAAGATGCTTTTCAGCTGATAGCGGGTAGATTTTGGCAATGTTTTGTATATTTTAATCATTTTTGTTAGAAATTACAACACAAATACAGTCGGCGTGTAATATCAGGTGATCAGTGTTAATCTCAGCACTTTAATTTTGTTTAGGAAGAGTTAGATGAATATTTCAAACTTAGATCTCCCAACATACTTAAATTTTACCTAAATATTTAGCTCAAATGAAAATTCAGAAAGTATTTAGCTGATATGAACTGATACTGAAATGATACAGTTATGGAAAGTGGAGAAGGGTCAGAAAGAGGAAAAGGATGCCCGAGATTATAAGACCATGGGAAGTGTAGAATCTGGAGTCCCTTTGAATATCATGATTATTAGCAAACATGGAGTGAATCAGGGCTGAGCTCCAGATGTTCAAGTGTTTGCTTCCCGAGTGGATTATGAATGACAAGAGCTCCCATTCATTATGCTACCCGAGGCATCGTTGCAGAGAAAGCATTGTCACAGACCATGCAGATGTCGATTTCCAAGTTCCTTCATAGTTGGAATATTCTCCCAGCCTGGGTGGAGATGCCTGGAGCCTCCCCCTTCCCAACACCCCTTCAGAGTCCCTGGCCCTCCCTTTGCAGGTTGGGAATGGGTGAGTCCCCAGAAATCCATCCAACAGGCATCCAGGGCTGGTCCAGGGAGGGTACTCACAGTTTCTACTTCCTTTTAGGGAGCGGGCTGGGCCACGTACATTGGGCGTTTGAAGGACTTCTAACTCGTGTAGGATACAAATATTTGTGCAACCACCGAAGGTTCTAACTCTAACAAAACCTCTGCTTCCATGTAAGCACTTCCATTTTCCACTCCCACCTCTCTGAGAAATTAGTATTTTTTCTATAATTTATGGACCAGTACATGTTGGCTTTTATATATGCATGCATACAGGCATATAAGTATGCAAATACAGTCGTTTCTTATTATTTGCAGTCATGTTCTATAAATTTGCGGCAAACAGTGAACTTTTGCTCTAGGCGAAATACAGACTGAGGCTCCTGAGAGCCTATTGGCAGAACAATTTCAACAACTGTCACTACTGACCCTTGTTGTGTGTTTCTGTTTAAAGACACCTTATCCAGTACATCTTGTGGATTCTTCAGTATGAACTCACGGCCCATGGCACTGTAGCACACGCCTAAACGGCGCTCCTCTGGCACATGCATTTCTCTGTAAAACACATCGTCAGCCTTTTTGCACTTAGGAACACAGGACAGCACTTCACTGAGCTTGAGGCCATTTTAAACAGGAAAATTACCAAGAGGAAGCACAAACCTGAAAAACGTGGCACTAAAGATACCACAAAAATGACCCAAGTGCGTGCTGGGCAACTCAATATATATATATATTTGACATTCTGTGTGTATCAGTGAAGACTGGGAAATCTCAATGATTTTGAGATTCTAAATTTAGTGAGTTGACAAATTTACAACTATGGAATCTACACAATATGCAGATCAACTGTACCTATATATGTGTATATTCACATATACGTCATATATATGTTGCCTACATATATATATGTATATGTATGACCAACGACCACATTTTATTTGCATTTTCCCCATTTTCTTATAGTGTAGTGGGTTAGTTTTATATATTCCACATTACAGCCTTCCGAGAATCTTGCATCTCAAAGTTTGAAACTGTGGTGTAAGAATATTTGGAAACGCCATTTCATTAGAGAGCATCCCTCCATGTGATATTATAGAGATCTCTGGCTTCACGATGTTAGATGGTATCCCAGACTCTATAGCCACAAGCCTGTCCACAATGCATGCAGTGGTTTTGATATCACCAGGGAACGTGTTAAAAAGGCGTCCCACCCCAGAACCACAGAATCGGAATCTGAATTTTAACCAGATGCCCAGTCATCTAAGTGCAGTCTAAAATTGAGTAGCCTATATCCTAAAGTGAAAGCAATGCAAAGCCAATGGCTCAGAAAAAGTATAACCAGGGAGAAATCCTTTCCCAAAAGACTTAGAGCTAAGCTTGTGATCTTTGACCCGTGTGGTGGCTGCACATCTGCTAGCTAACTTTTATACAGTCACAACTGGAAAGTTGTTTTTAAATCAATTCTAAGGTGCTCTGGGAAAAGGTTGCACATTTGTTTGCATTATTTTCTGTATTAACCACTTGGGGCTTCCAAGATGGTACCTTCTGGATACCATCTTGGAACAAAGAAGGACATTCCAAGATGGTCTCTCCTCCTTTGTTGCTGTGCTCAGATTTGATTGTAAGTTCTACCTTAGATCTTAAACAGGGCAATTTATTCTGCCCGTGTGTACAAACAACTTTAGGAAAAGCATCAGACTTGGCTGAGATCTGCAAAACGTTGGTGTACCCTTCAGGGATCCATGGAACAGCCCCTCCCCTGTGAACTGTAGCCTTCTCACTTGGCTGAGCCTTCCACCCTTGCCCCCTGCCCCACCAGCTCTGCCCTTCCCTGAGGGATTCAAGAGGTTCAAGAGGGAGAGAGGTCCTGGCCCATACAACGAGGACCGTAGCATACCTTTATTAAGAGCTCTACTACTTAAAGCTCCTGAAGCTCAGTTTCTTCACCTCTCAAAGGGAGTCACAATATCATTGTATAGAGATTAAATTACATCAGAATTAAACGTATTTAGAGGGCTGGAAAACAATGGGGAAAAAGAGAGGAGCTGCACCCAGCCCATTATTATAACTCAAACTACCCAGCATCTTCTAGTGCCAGCAAGCCCCCTTCTCTGTGGTGTCTATCCATGAGTCTCATTCAAGGCTATGTCAGGTGGATTCCTTCAGTCGTGGTTTATTCAGCCTTTCTGTGGTAGACTGAACAATAGCCCACCAAAAATGCCTCTAGGCTAATGCCAGGAGTCTGTGACTATGGCGCCTTATATGGTGGAAGGGACTTTGCTGATGTGATTAAGAATTGTCATGGGGAGATTATCCCAGACTACCCCGTTGGACCCAATGTCACCACAAGAGCCCTTATAAGTGGAAGGCAGGATGGTGAGTGTGATAGAATTTGTGAGAACCAAAGCAAGGTCAGAGAGAGAGAATGGAAGCTGAGAAATGGTGGCTTTGAAGAGGGAGGAGTGGGCTATGAGCTGAGGAATGCAGGTGCCTCTAGAAGCTGAAAAAACACAAAGAAACCGATTCTCCCCTAAAGCTTCCAGAAATAATGGAGCCCTGTGGACCCATTTTAGACTTTTCACCTGAGAACTGCAAGATAAAAAATCTGTGTTGCTTTAAGCCACTGGGTTTGTGGCTGAGTTTGTTTTAGCAGCGCTAGGAAATGAACATGGAGTATTATAATTTTTTTTCTGAGTTAGAGGTAAATTTTAACTGTAGCAGGTAACTCACATTTTCAACCACGGATAAGTGAAGATGTTCTGTAGGCCTTGCCTTTTCATTTTGACTGTGAGTGCCTGAGTGACCACGTCAAATTTATTGGTGGGATAATTAAAAGTAAAATTACTCTCATCCATGTGAGCTCCTGAGTAACCAAGTCCAGTTTGTTTCTGGGATAATAAAAGGGATAAATTATTCATCCATGAAATATAAGGCTAATTGCCACCTCCAAATTTCCCCTAGGTAAAAATCTTTAATGGATGTACCAGGACAAATATTAGGCAAATTCCAAAGACTTTTTATATAGCACTTTTTAAATAATTATAGATTCACAGGAAGTTGCAAAAAACAGTACAGGGTGATTTTTAGTACTTTCTCTCAGCTTCCCCCAACAGGCTGGAACTTGACATTGATCCAATGCACAGACCTTATTTGATTTTGACAGTTTTACATGAACACACTAGTGTGTGTGTGCAATTCTATGCAATTCTCTCACATGTAGAGATTTGTGTAACCACCAACACCACCGAGCTACAAGCTGTTCCATCTCTACAAAGAAACGCTCTTGTGCTATCTCTTCATAGTCTAAGCCAAACCACACCACTGGCAGCCTCTTATCTCTTCTCCATTTCTATGGCAGATTGAATGGTGGACCCCAGTTTGGACATGTTCTGCGTCTTGGCCCACATTTTGGTGGGTGTGGACCCATTGTAAATAGGTTCTTTTCAAGGTGATACTTCAGTTAAGGTGTGGCCCAACTGAATCAGATTGGACTTTTCCCAGCCAGAAGCTGGAAGTCAATGGAATCTGGAAGAGGAAGGAGAAGATGCCGCCATATGCATTGCCATGTGAATGAAAAGCCAAGGAACTGTACAGATTGCCAGAAGATACCAACCTTGGGAGGAAGCAAGCCTTCTAGCCTCCGAAACTCCAAGCCAGTAAATCCCTGTTGCTAAGCCAACCCATTGCATGGTATTTGTTTTAGCAGATAGGAAACGAAAACAACCTCTACCATTTTGTCATTTCAAGAATGTTACATAAAGGGAACCATACAATATGGGACCTTCTGAGAGTGACTTTTTCCACTCAGCATAATGCTCTGGTATTATTTTATGTTTCTTGGAAGCATGTTGTGGCACTTAAATTCAGACACTTCATGTTAAGATGGTCTGGGTCATGTCTTGGCTTTGAAAGGAGAGTAATCACCTGCTCACTCAACTCTGAATTCCATCTTAGTTTGCTTAATGCTGCGCAAGTAATATACCAAAAATGTGTTGGCTTTTACAGTGGGAATTACTAGGTTAAAAGCTTACAATTTCAGGGCTATGGAAATTTCCAAATCAAGGCATCATCAAGAGATGCTGTGTCACCAAGCTGTAGCTGTCGGCTGTGAATCACATGGTGGCGTCATCTAACCATGCTTTCTCCCAGAGCTACAGCTGTGGGTGATCAGGCACATGGCAGGGTGAAATGGGGGTGTTGGCTCATCTCTCCTGGCTTCTCTCTGTCTCTGAGTCTTTTCTCCTGTGCTGCTATTAGCCCTCCATCTATAAAGGACACCAGTAAGAGAATTAAGACCGATCCTGGGTCCCCCAGTCTAATCAAAGGCCCTTAACAGAAGTGAGCTAATGAACAGGTAGGTCACTTAGCTGACTCTAACAAAAAGGCCCCACATACAATAGGTTTACGAGCTCAGGAATGGGTTAGTTTAAGCACATGATTTTCTGGGGTCCACAGAAGACTTAGACCCGCACAACTTCCTTATCTATAAAATGGAGACAATGGCATCCTAACACAGAATATTATGAGGATTGAATGAATTAATGTTTCTTAAATTCAGACACTTGGTTATAAAGTAAGGCTTCAATAAAATGTTGGCTCTTTTTTTTTTTTTTTTTCTGAGCACATTGTTTTATATGGAAATGATCTTAAATATTGATTTGCCATTTGTTGGTTTTTATAGTTCATTGGTTGATGCTCTTTCATCTGGTGTGATTTCAGCATTGGTTGAAAACTCCAGCATGTAGCTCAACCCATTTCTGCAGTTTGAAAAGGGAGAGCAGAGACAATTATAGCCACATTGCTGTATGAAATGTAAAAATTGCCACAGTTTTACATACATTTATATTTTGTCTTTCCAGTCACATTCTAAACATTGACATTCTTGTATTATTGTAAACTTAAGCAGAAGCATTGAGAAAAAATATGTGCAGCAAAATCATGTTCTATGTGAAGAAAACAACCTGCCTTTCTGTGATGGTATAGTGTGTAGGACACAAAGCTAGTTGAGATTGTGTAATTTCTGCCCCATCAGTTAACACCCTGGGAACCCAGGCTCAATTTATCACAGCACACAATCTGACACTTCCCAGCTGGAAACATTTTCTACACAGTCTTTGTAAAGGAGAAGATGGAGGAATTCTGGATATGCAAAATTGAACCTGTGCTCTACTTTAAATATTTCATTTTCCTTGAGCCTTCCAGACAAATGGGTTAAAATACATCATTCACACTTAATATTGGTAATTAAAAAATGCCAGCCTTTAAAAGTATAGAGATTAAAAATGGTGCTTATTTCTCATGCTTTCCAAATATTATTTTCTTTCTGATTGGGACATCTCAAAAATAGGCAAACAGAAGTTTGGAATTAATACAGGAATTGTACTGTATAAAAAAAAAAACTTAAAAACACATTAATACTGAGATTTAAAGCAGCAAAATTTAAGTTATTTGGGCAATTTGAAAGAGAGGACATCCTGAATTAATGGGATATTGAATAATAAATAATTTACTTATCATGTTACCTCTAAGAGCAGACAGCAAGTAGAATTACCTACTGCAGGATTTCCTAGTAGGATCATTTAGAGGAGTCAGTTTATGAAAGTAAAAGATAGGATTTTATATTAGCATAGCTGTTGGCACTTGAGAATTAGTTGAGCTTTCTTTTTATTAGTTTCTGTTATCTTAACATAGTTTGATTATTCTTCCTGACACAAATATTAATTATTTTCCAAGAAATTTGTAAAACAACATGTATAATCATCAGCCCAATTCATTTTTGAATTATTACAAATTTGTCATGATGAAATCTGAATTAATTAGCTATTTGGCATAGATACTACCAATGAATGAATTATATGCATGCGCTGTTTCCTTAGGTTGCTTAAGACGTTTTTGATTTAGCTGAAATTTGGCTTTCCAACTCTGGAAAAAAAAATAGCAATCCATCTTTCAATATGTGTGTTTGTTTTAAACACAGGATCTGCTAAAACAATCTATGAAAAAGACTAAAAGTTTAGTATCTTATTTTCATGGCTTCTCTTACAAAGAGCTACCCAGGTTTGTAATACTTGTTGCATGAACATATGTAAAAATTGAATTATGCTTTAAGCATCTGCATTTATAGTTTTCATTCCTTTTGGTAAGACATATATTTTTAAATTCCTAGACATCCTCATCTTTGGGAGGCTAACGTTTTTTCCTGGTAGAAAGGTGCTCCTTTCACATTCGGCATTCAGAATGCATTTGTAACTTTTTGGAGACATTCCTTTTTCTCAGAATGAACAAATGGTTTAGGTGCCCTTGGGGTCTCCCATTTGACAACGCTCTTTGCTTGGCAAATCCAGCTGGAGAAACCCTTTGTCACAGATGAGCCCAAACCAGCATGGCTACCCCTCGCTACTTTTCTCGTTCTTTCAACCAGGAATCCAGCAACTTTGCCCTTCTCCCTGGAATTAACCACATTCCAAAGTTCCCCAAGAACCAATCCTTATTACCAACAATTTCTGACAATGTCCATAACGGAAATTCTGCATATAAAGCAGTTTCTCTTATGCAATTCCTATAATGTCATGAACAACCATTGGTAAATTAAATGGGAAAAAAAAAAAAGTTTCTCTCAGAGTGAGGTTTCATGAACCGGGCCAGGTTTAATTCATTGCTTTTTCTCTGTATTGAAACTGAAATGAATTTTCTTAGTCACAGATATATGTGTTTTTAAATTCCTTTAGCATCTTCTTTGACAAAAATGTCTCTCTTGAGGAAAGTATAGTATCCAGGTAGGACCATGCCTACTGTCAGAAAAAGTATGGCCCTAAAATTGGTAAAGTGTTAATATCATCCTAACGTCCTCTTCAGTTAAATCAAGGCAGGTGTGAAATAAGACGGGCTTTTATAAGATTCCTCGGATGTTCCAGATGCCCTTTTCAGTGAATTAATTAGCTCTGCTCATAAGAATTCCAATGGCTTAATTGCACTTTCTCTATTCCGGGGAAGTAAAGCGACTTTCAGTCACCTGCAGTGGCTTCTCCTTCATGGATTCAAATGAGATGGAAAGTTCTGTGACTTGAAAGGTTTATTCAATATTAATTATAAAACCAATGAAGGTCATGGGGGACATCAGGAGAATTTGGCAAAGGTGAGGAGGGAGGTTGGGATGCCTTTGAATGTATGGCTACTGGATGCTAATTCTTTGTACATTTTTAACATCATCTCATTGACCAGCATCTTAATGCCCAAAGCCCAACCGATGAAGCATCTGTGATAGCTTGTAGCCATCACGAGAAGCCCATGTCCACGATGAAATGTGGGATTATCTCAATTCTGGAAATATTTATTGATCAAATTCAGCAGTATTCTTTCCCTAATGTTATTCTACCATGGATGCGTTGGGCATTTTAATTAACGGGAAATGTTGTGAAGACTCAGAGAAAGCACAGCATTCTCGTGGACATTATCGGCTACTGGGTTATGTCCGTGTGAAAAGTGTGCCTGCTGTATGATTCTGCATTTCCATTTCTAAGTATCCATCCTCTGAGCCAGCAATACTCCCACAGTGCATGGAGTGAACACCATATGTGTGTGGAGATATGTCCACAGCTATGTGCAGAGAGCGTCCTGTCGGATAAAATAGCTCATGGTCAAACATGGCTTCGAGACCTTGAAATACGGCAATGTCCAAAAAGTGATGCACATGGCAGAGACTTAGAAAGAAAGAATATAAAGCACCTCGTCAATAATGTGTGATATTGATTACATCTTCAAATGCTAATATTACTTAATTAGGTAAAATACATTTAAAATTCATTTCTCCCATTTCTTTTACTGTTTTTAATACAGCTATTAGAAATTTTTAATTTCTATGGCTCACATTACTATTGGGCAGTGCTGGAATAGAGGATATGGATGCAGATTTTATTGCAATTGTAAGCAGATTTTATTGTTTGTTATAGCTAAAATTTTAAGGAGCTTCAATGTCCACTGCTGTGAAAATGATTAAAGCAATTATAGAACATGCTTACTATGGGATTCTTCAAAGTGTCCTAGGAGAGTGACATAGATTCATGTGTAGTGACATGAAATGTTATCTAAATTAAAATGTCTGATAGAGACATAAAAGAGTCCCAAACAAGATAGAAAATAGAACAATAGAACTGGTAGGAAATTGAAAGGAACATTAACTTTTTACTGTTATTTGTATTTTATGGTGTATGTTTTTTTAAATATTTAAAATAGTATACACATATCTATATTGCTTTCATTGATTAGAGTAACCTTTTAGTGTAATCAGTCTCAACAGGTTGTTACCACTGGAATCAATGCTGTTTGGAAACAGCCACATATTGCTGATGAAAGCAGAAGATGGCCCATCTCCAAGGAGAGCAATTGTCAATAGCCCTCTAAGTTTAAAACACATTTCCTTCCATCCAGTGATTCCAAAATCTAGGAATCTATCCTCCCAATAAATCCAAGGATGTGCAAAATGAACTAGTCTCACACTAATTTATTGCAGCACAAAAGTGGCAATTCTCTAAGTGCCAAAAAACAAAAACAAAAAAAAAAAACCCAGGACTCTTTAATGTAAATAATGTCAGTCAGGCTACAACCCTGAGAAAGTATGAGGCAGTTTCAGATGTCACAGCATGGGAGGCTCTACATTACTTGCTGTTGAGTGGAAAAGCAAGCCATGGAATTTGGCATCTCAGATGTGATCATTTGTGCAAAATGTGCATATTCATAGATTAAAGTAGTTTAAATATCATATATGAAGTGCCTATGCATTCATATATTAAAGCATTACATACAAAGCATTTATACAAGTACATATATGTATTGCATATTCTGTATTTTAATATATTTTTGTGTATGTATGTATGTATGTGTCAGGTATATGTGTGTGTGTGTGTGTGTGTATATATATATATATATATATATATATATATTTGTAGTTGAAAATTCAATATAACCCCATGCTTCTTATATAAAATGTGCCCTCACTATTTTCTTTAGGTTCTCAGAATCATATAATCACTGAAATTTCTGAAAAGTATAATTATTGTAAGAAGTAACCAAATGTTTTGTTAATACAGAAGTAATGAGATAACTTCAGGAAGGACCTTCTATTCAAAGTGAGAGCAACTAAAGACTTTGGAAAGTTTTGCGAGATAAACTATGCCACCACTTGGTGTCTTATCTCTGCACTGATGGTTCTTCTCAGACGAGGTCTGAAACCCTTTGGCAGGATTACAAGATTGTGCTGTAATCCCTGCATAACCCCTGCCTTCCCTGGGACAGTTAACTCGAGAATATTTGCCCTTGCCTTACCTACGTCCCCCCAAAGCCCAGCTGTCCAGTTCTGGGGAGAGCTCCACAGCGGAATGAAAACAACCCAGCCCATCAGGAACATACAATGGTTAAAGGTTCAAACTAGTCAACAAACGACGGCTGTGAATGACGGCGAGACGAGCCTTTCCTGCTTTGTCAGATCACCTTCCTAAGGTGTTAATGAAACACTGCGCAGTCTGCTTCAACAATTAGCACAGAACGAGAGCTGCTAATTGGCTGCTGTCGAGGCAGCTCCGACCTTTTTGCAGATGGCCATCTCATAGGGTTTGTATCTGGACAGTGATGTGTCTGGGTTGACAATGGAACTGACTCCTGTTTTTCAAGACAAGTAGCTGGCTTGTGGTGCATGGCAAATATGAAGTGCAATTTCTTATAGGTGGTCCTGTTTCTGCTGGAATAGGGCCAGTGTTGAGCATTGAATCCTGTTCCCCCAAAGGATGGGTTGAAAGCCTAACTCTGGGTACCTGTGAATGTGGCCTTACTGGAGAATAGGGTCTTTGCAGAAATGCCCTCAATTTAAGATGAGGTCATCCTGGAGTAGGGAGGGCCCTAAATCCAATGACTCAAGCCCTTATAAAGAGAGGGATTTGAAGACATGGCGATAAAGACACACAGGTACGCTGGCCAGGTGACACCGGAGGCAGAGATTGGACTGGTGCATCTACAAGCCCTGGAAAATCGTGGATCATTGGCAACCCAACGACACAAATTCTTGCTCTAAGAGTACTCAAATGAATTCTACTTAAATTGAAAAAATAAATAATTCAATGTAAAAAGGACACACTTCACATTGCTTGAAATAAACCTCTTGTTTTTCTTAGTGGAACTTCAGTGGCTATATAACTTGAGCCTTCTTTTGTTTATTTTAACACAAATGGGCTTTAGAACACGAAGTCAAAGTAGAAATTGATTTGTCAATAATTTGGGGGCACATTTCAACAAAAAATTTATAGTTTTGCCTCAATCAATGGTAATACCAACAGGCTAGTCCTTTCCCTGAACAAATACATCACCCTATAAAATAAAAATAATTTTGGCCAAAAATTGCAGACACATGCATGTGCACAAAGACACACGTTAAAATTGTGGGGAGAGAGAGTCTGGCTCTCAGCAATGAGAAGGGTCTGCTGTACGTTAACCTGTTTCTGGCCTCAGAAATAGAGGAAGAGCCTCAATTTCTTCCATTTTTCCAAACATGGGACACTCCTGGGAAGCCCGCTGGTCCTGTGTTTATGGACCCATTTTAAATAGAATCTCTCGAAGATGTTACTTCAGTGAAGGTTTTAATGTGGATTGCAGGAGCCCTTTAGAAGCAAAATGAATTTCAGAGAAAGAGGAGCCACAGAGAGCAGCAGGAAGCTGGAAGTCAACGGGACCAGGAAGAGAAGAGAGAAGATGCCGCCATATGCATGGCCATGTGTTGGAAAAGCCAAGGAACCCCCTAAATTTGCTGCCAGCCAGAACACACCCACTCTGCGGGAGGCAAACCTTCTAGCCTCTGAAACTGTGAGCCCGTAAATTCCTGTCCTTGAGCCAACCCACTGAATGGTATTTATTTTAGCAGCTGGGAAACTAAAATACCCCAGTTCAGGGCTGGCTTTAAGGAATAAGCTAGGTCTTCAACTTCTCTAATATTTCTACTAAACGGAGCCCAGTTTACAGTTCTTAGGCAGACATATCCTCTAATAATTGTGAGACATGATTTAATACACATTTTGCAGTCACTGAATCTTCTGCAAATATGAACAAAGTTGAGCATGGTGCTTTATTTGGGAGCTGCATGGGTTCTTTTACCTTGAAACAGGCTTTGTTCATTACACAGTTTCCACCTGTAAGTATGAACGGGGTTGTAGATAAAGTAAAACGAGTTATTGTCAATTAAATTAATTTGGTAGAATAAAAACTTTGGAGTTGATACAAGATGTCCACAGAAAATGCTGTGGGTTTTTTTTGTTTGTTTTTTTCGTCGTTTAGAGTGTCCGCAAATGCTTAAATGCTAACCCCTGAACAGAGGTCAAAGGGCAAGATCTGTAGGCTTTGTTGCCTCTGGCAATAAAAAGCTAATCAAAGGATTGCCTGAAAAGAGAAAGAGAGGCGAAGGCAAGAGGGAAACAGAAGGAAAAAAATGGGTCAAAATTAGGAAAATGAAATAAATTAAGATGTTCTTAATGAGAAATATCAGGGACACCTCCCCCCAAAACCGAATATCTCCAGTGCCACAGTGAAGGGGTTAGGAAGGTGGTCTAGATGCAAATCTGTGCCAGCTCCGTGCAAACACTTCTCGTTTAGTCCTTAGAGCACTCCCACGGATTTTCCCTTTCCGTTTCCCAGCAGACCAAACCTAAATAACCCACCCAGACCAAAGTCAATAAGCCATCCCAGTCATGCAGATGAAGTCAGCATCTCAGTACTTTCCAGCCTGATACTTTCCTCCCCTATGCACGTGGCATCCCTCAAATTTAAACCAACCTAAGAGACAGCACTGATGAAAAGACAATGCCGACATTCCACTTCCAAAGCAAATATTTAAAAACACGGGAAGACTCAATTTAGCTGCCAGCGTTGGGCTCGTGTTTTTTCTTTCTTTCATGAATCAGTTGTGGTATTGGGTGCTTTTTCTCCACATGGCAATATTAGTGCTTATTGAGAAGATGTGTAAATGGAAACCTGTCAAACTTTGATAAATGGGCTTTATCAAATGAACTTTATGATATTTATAATAACTAATTTTATCAAAGGGGCTTTATTATATTACCATAATATGTTCTGCCTTCATTTATCACATCACCTAAAATATACCTTACTTGGTGTATGAGTCAGCCAAAGGGGTGCCGATGCAAAATGCCAGAAATGGGTTGGTTTTTATAAAGGGTATTTATTTGGGGTAGAAGTCCACAGTTACCAGGCCACTAAGTGTAAGTTTCTTCTCTCACCAGAGTCTATTGCCACGTGTTGGAGCAAGACAGCTGCCCACGTTTGCCAGGGTTCAGGCTTCTTGGTTTCCTCTCTTCCCAGGGCTGCATTTCTCTCTGGGCTCAGCTCCTCTGTTTCCTCCACAAGGTCATCTGTAGGCTATCAGGTGAATGGCTTGTCTCTATCCCGGGGCCTTCTCTCCTTCCTCATGACCAAGCTCTCTTACCTCCCGGGGCTCCAGCACAAGACTCCAACATCAAAAGTCCTCCCTCTGTCCTTTGTCTTGCCTTTTAGAGTCCATTCTTCTACCCACCAAGGGGTGGGTCTCAACGCCCTACTGACGTGGCCCAGTTAACACCCTAATCATAACTTAATCATGCCCAGATTAGCAGACCAGTTTACAAGCACGATCCAATATCTATTTTTGGAATTCATAATTACATCAAATTGCCCAACAGCTACACTTGGCATATCTAGATCCCGATTTAAAACTTCCTCATAAAACTCAACAGCACGATTCCATGCCAACCACGTATCATATAACATAAAGGCAGTGAGAGGGAAAGTCCTTGGGTGAGTCAGTCCTGAAAAGTTGACAGCAACTGACATCATAGTTTTTGCCTCGACATATTAATTTCCAGCAATGAGTTCTCAGAGTAACATTGGCCGCCTCGCGATATCGTTGACATCACTCTTAGGAATTCCACGCAGAGAGGGAGTCCTGTGAACAATACCATTTAGACATCCAAGACAGTCCTCAACAATCCTAATACTATTGTAATGAAAAGCCACTGTCTGTCCCCTGGTCACCAGCTGCTGGTGTTGCCATTGACATAGAGGAAGGAAGGGACATTTTATGGCTAAACGTTCCCTTGACATTTTTGGCTGCAATAACCCAAAATGTAGCTACTTTAACCTTGTTTGTCTTCACCCAAATATTTAGTGTCAGAAGTTTGCCAAGCTCCATCACTTTCTGATCTGATGAGTTGGGTATCTCTCATCAAGATTCTCTACGTGTTCTCATCAAGATATTCTACATTTCCTCATCTGCAAAATTGGGAGAAGGCCTTCCCTACTCCGTGGGGTTTTTGTGAAGAAAAAAAAAACAGTAGTGGAAGCAGCTCATGAGTGGAAGAGCCTCTTCCAAGCATCTTGGGCTTAACGTCAGCACTGTGGAAGGAGGTAGAGAAAACGCAATGCTGTTTCCTTCTCTTCAGCTAAAGGATCCTGGCCCACTGAGATCTTGGTTTTGTTCACATTTATTTGTTGTTGTGGCTCATCATTCCAATATTAGTCTGAAGATTATTTTCCAACAGGAATTAGTTTTAGTTCAAAGGCAGTA
>JAQZBX010060673.1:0-11981 GCA_029593785.1 Cabassous unicinctus
CAGCAATGCCCAGGAAACAAGTCTAAGTTTTGGCTGCCTGGAAGAAATGCTGCGGCCAGCGGAGGCAGAAACCTAGTTCTGTGTTTCCCCAGCAGCAGCGGCCCAGTGCTCAGGGTCTGCGGTGACTCTGCGGGTCACACCTGCTGCGTACAAGGAGAACACGGCACTGACTGACCGCCAAGCCCACAGGTACAGCTTCAGGGACACCTGGATCCAGGCGTCCACACCGCAGCACCGCGTATCACGCTTTCGCTCAGCTTCGACGGGTGGGCCCTGGGGGGCTTCCTGCTCGCCCACTCCTCACTGTGATGAGACGGCTGCAGCCGCCCAGGCCTCGCCTCTTGCAGTGTTGCATTGCGGGAAAGAGCCTGATTCCACACCCCCACCCCACCTCCGGTGGTCTCATGGTAACTCTCAGGTTCACTCTGATTGGACGAGCTTCAACCACATGACCACCCCTGACCCAATCACTGTGCTGGTGGACTGCACTGCTCTGATTGGCTTATACCCGGGTCAGGTGTTCTAACCCTGCAGCTGGGGCTGGAATGGGGGAAGGGGGCTCCCAAATGGAAACCGGGGGCTCCCAAATGGAAACCGGGGGCTCCGGCAGCTTCTGAGCCCTGAAAGGTCCTGCTTCACCTGGGACCTCGGCATACGTGCTTGTCTATGCCCAGGTGTGATTTAGGGAACCTGGAAACCGAGGTCAGCCACAGCCCCCGCCAGTCCCCAGTCAACCGCGGGACACCGAGGCTCGGGCAGGTCCCTGCTGGCAACGCTGCACGCCAACACCCGCTGTGCCGGGAGCTGCTCCCGAAGCCCCTCGGAGCAAAGGCCTGGAGGCGCCCTTTGTTCTCCTCCGCCCACCCAACCCAAGCATCCCGGCCCTTCTGATTCCGAATCCCCTGATAGGATTATGGACCTCCAGGACGGTCCTGGGGACCCCATGAATCGCACCCGGAAAACGCGCTCCAAGCCGCTCCTAGATCTGCCTGACGCCAGATCGTTAGTCCATCCTCCAGGGTGGGACAAGCCAGAGAGCACCCAAACCCACACGCACATTCACACGTCTGCACACTACACTCACCGTGCTCACAGAATGCACACTCAGTGCTCACAATCACACGCACTTATACATCTGCACACACTCTTACTGTCCTCACAATGCACACTCAGAGCTTACAATCACATGCACGCTCATACATCTGCACACTCACACTCTCAGTGTTCACACAATGCACACTCAGTGCTCACAATCACACATGCTTATACATCTGAAAATGCTCACACCACTGTGCTCACACAATGCACTCAGTGTTCACAATCGCATGCATTTATACATCTCCACACACATTCACTGTGCTCACACAATGCACATTCAGTGCTCACAATCACATGCATTCATATATCTGCACATGGTCACACTCACCATGCTCACCAAGTGCTAACAATCACATGCATGCTCATACATCTGCACTCACACTCAGTGCTCACACAATGCACTGTGCTCACAATCACATGCACACTTATACATCTGCACAAACTCACACTCACCAGGCTCACACAATGCGCAGTGCTCACAATTCCATGCAAACTCATACATCTGCACATTTCACTCACAGTGCTCACACAAAGCATATTCAGTGCTCACAATCATGCACACTCAGTGCTCACACAATGCACACTCAGTGCTCACAATCACACATTCATACACCTGCATATCTCGGTGCTCACACAATGCACACTCAATGCTCAAATCATGCAACTCAGTGCTCACACAATGCATACTCAGTGCTCAAAATCACATGCACACATACACCTGTACACTCACAGTGCTCACACAATGCACACTCAGTGCTCACAATCATGCACACTCATACATCTGCACACTCACACAGTGCTCACACAATGCACACTCAGTGCTCACAATCACACACCCTCATACACGCACACTCACATGCCCTCATACATGTGCACACTCAGTGGTCACACACATCCTCACACAGTGCACACCCTGTGGTTACATACACATGCACAGGCACATGCACACTCATACACACCCTCACGCACACTCACACTCACACTGAACAGAATCAGTGCAAAGTGTTGCACACCCACACTAGAGCCATTCAAGCCCCGTCACTGGGATGCGCTCACACCACACTATTAGTTACTAAGCATTTTCCTTTACATTGACCTGTTTAAGCTTAAATGCGTTTCTTATTCAAAAAGTGGTCTTTGCCATCACTGCAGGTGCAAAACTGCCAGTGCTTGCCCTAAGTAGATGATGAGCATGAACATAAATGGCATCACCACCCACCACACGTAATGGCCTCATCACCCTTGACCAGGAGGTCAGCTGTGCCCTCGGGTGAGATTAGAAGCTGGAGGAGAAGCCGTCTCCCTGGCATGAGGTAGCTCTGTGCTACCTGAGGTGGCCTTGCTGCCACCTAAGATCAGGTCCCGTTATGCTCATGAAGACGGCTGTGCTGAGCAAGCCCTCTGGCTAGATCCCAGAAGGGGAGCCCTGAGGTGCTACCTGCCCCTATGAAGGCCAGGGGTGTTCTGGGCATCTCCTCACCTCAGTGCACACACTGGGCAAGTGGAGGAGCAGGTGGGCAGGTGCCTTGGGGGCAGCCAGAGAACCAGGGCCTGCCCCTGTCCTCAGTGGGTGGGCTTGAGCTGCCCATGGCTATGGGCTGGACTGTGTCCCAGAAAGGCCTGTCCAGGACCCACATGCTGTGACTCATGAGTGTGGTCTTATGTGGACAGGGGGCCCATGAGTGTGGCCTTACATTGACAGGGGACCCTTGAGCGTGGCCTTATGTGGACAGAGGGGCTCTGTGATGGGCTGGGCTGTTAGGATGAGGCCACCCTGCACCCACTGACTATTGTCCTTAGAGAAAGGGACAGCATACAGAGGTAGGAGGGGAGTGACCTATGACAATGGACACAGAGGCCGAAGGGCTGCAGCCATGTGCCGAGCCCACTGAGGCCACCAGCAAACACCAGGAGCCGGAGCAGCCCAGGGGGCATCCCTCAGCTTCAGCATGCTCTGCCCTCCGCCCCCTGCTTCAGCCTCCTGGCCTCCAGGGCTGAGATGATAAAGCTGCTTTTGGAGGCCCCCAGCTCGGGGAGCTTGTCTGTGCAGCCCCCATGAGATGGGGCCACTGCTAGGCCTTTCTGGCATCCACGCTCCCGTCTCTCTCCCTCTCAACCACCTCCCACACACACACCCTGGACAAGCCCCTTGTCCAGCTCCAAGCCAGGGGCTGAAGATGGAATCCCCCCACACAGGTGCCTCCCCTCGAAGGTGGCTCCAGGATCAGGGGCTGGGGTGCCTCCTCGCCACCCACCGCAGCCGTGGTTCTGACCACATGGCCATCTGACCCACCCAGCCCTGGGCAAGATGCCACTGGCAAGCTCCTTTCTCCACTCAAGGCTCCATCTTGCCAAAGCTGTCATCCATTCCAAGGGCCCAGCTGCTGGCCTAAACCTTATCAAAGCACCTTCCCCACCACAAGGCGGTTTGCTTGCACATCATCTCCATCAAGGGCCCTGGCGAGGTTTCAGAACAGCACATGACCAGGGAGTGAGGTTCAGTCCCAAGTGACGAGAAGGCCATGGCAACCCAGCCCACGGGACGTGGCCTTCCTGACACTTCGACGTTGCAGGCTACAGGCTGAATGGGACCCGATTTCTAGGACAGAATGAGAAATGCCTTTTCAGCTCAGGTGGTGCTCGTTTTATTCCAAGCCCACATCCGCCACTGCACAGGCCGACCAAGAGCGAGCAGACGAACTTGCCTCCCACCAGAGGCGCTGGCGTCAGGGACAACACCAGGAGCCTCGGCCAGGGTGCGCCCAGCTAGCCCAGACCCCACAGACATGTAAGTCAAAAGAGGGAGGCGGGAGCCCAAGGCCGAGCGCAGAGGGGCCTCCCTCGGCAGCCGACCTCTGGTGGCTGCTCCACGTGCCCACAGCCAGCTGGCGCGGGGCCTGACAAGGGGCCGCTGCGGGAGGCTGGCGCAGGCGTGTTCTCACTTTTTGGGTGGGTAGTCGGGGATGGCCCTATCCAGGGAGGTGCGGTCGCTGAGCTGGGCGTTGTACCCGAACCCCTTGTATTTGCCTTCAGTCTCCTGGCTGTCATCACGGAGAGCGGCAACCCTGCCCCCCGGCCCAGGCCCCCCGGCCCCTCCACCAGGCCTATGGGCTTGGCGAGGTCTGGCGGGAAAAGGAGAAGACAGGTGGTCAGGCAGGACCCGGAAGCCGTGGGGGCTTTTCCCACCCCCGTTGGGGCTTCCCTGTCCCCTGGCCCTGGCCTCCCCGACTCTGCTGTCCCCTCTCTCCCTAACAGACCCTCTCCTTCAGGCGCCAGCTCGGCAAACTCCTGCTTTAAAAAAAGCAGAGCAGTGGTTCCACGTCCACCGCACACTGGCAAGGGTTTGTGCATCAGGGAAACGGCCACTCCTCCACCCGTCAGACAGCTCCCGGTGTACAAAGGGCACAGGCCGCGGATTCGTGCAGCTACACGCTGACTTGCAGACGCGTCGGGCAAGAAAGTAGCCACAGACGGCGGCGGGGATGACTCACTCGTGCTGAGCTCAAGACCATGCCCAGCTCAGCCGCGGGGAGGGGCGAGGGCGGCCCCACGCAAGGCTAGACGGCGGAGCCGAGCGGGCGAGCACTGGGGACTCTGTTCCCAGAGAGACGTGGGCACATGCAGTGCCAGCCGTGCTGGGGCCTCCTCCAGGCTCTCCGAGATGGAACTTCTGGAGGGCAGGTTGGCTCTGGGAGTGAGGCTGCAAGGAGCAGAGGTTAAAGCAGACGAAGGCTGCCTTCCGTCATTGTCATGGAGAGCCCGCTGGGAAGCAGACAGCTCAGAACAGTCCGGAGTTGACGTCCCCTCACTCCCGCCCCGCGGAGGAGCGTCTCTAGAAAACCACCCCACCTCAGATGGGCAGGGGCAGCATCTGCCCTCCACGCCCACCTTCTCACGCGCCCAGAACCTTGGCTTGTGCTGCAATGCCATTTTAACGGGCGAGCACGGTACTGGGGCTTACGCAGGACTGAGGAACGCGTTTGCTGTAGACGTGTCACATTCCTGTATTACTTTCATTTTACTATTGCAAAACACAAACCCACCGTGTTTGAGTGTCTGCTCTTCAACCGTGTTTTCCACTTGACAAGTCTGGGAACAGACGGCACCCAGGCATGGAGACGGGGAGAGGGGCGAGCTCTCTGCTCATGGAGGGGTCCGCCACGACAAGCGCCCTGCTAGCCTGGGCGGTTGGGCCATGAAGCCGTGGAGCTGGGGATGTGAGCGCCTGCAGGTGCTTGTCCATGCAGCCAGCTGCGGCGAACCCTCCACAGGCACATGTTAGAAAACCCAAACTGTCCTGAAAGCTACAGAAGGAAAACTCAGAAGCTCTGGCTGGTGCCCCTGACTCACTGCAGCACCCCCCTTCAAAAGGAAACGACTTTCACCTTTAGCCTTCCCATTCTGCCCACCACGCACAGGGGACAGTGGCCCCCATCCTGGCTTCATCATCTCGACACAATTCCCAACGCTTCGCACATTAAAGATAAGGAGCTTTGGCCGCTTCCAATGCCATCCCTTCCACCTCTGCTTTCCTGGTGTTTCTTGGCTATGTTCCTGTTTTCATTCATTCTGGTGATTGAAATAAACCCTCAGGACCCTGTTTCTGGAAGTCTCAGCCTCGGCTGGCACTTCCTGACTCCTGGCCATGGGTGTCCGCCCCCCAAGGCCATGGCCACTGACACCCATGTGCTGTCCACACCTGGGCTTCCCACGGCCTCCATCCAGAGGCCGGTTCTACAGCGAGACTGAGTCTCCACCTGCCACGCAGCAGTCCTGGGGAGAGTCATGGAACGAGCACTGGGGGTGGAGCGTGCTTTTCACTGACAAATGAGGGCCGTTTTGTGGAGAATCCTCACACCTCCAGGCAATACCCACTGCTCTTCCCGACACCCCACCAGTCTCTGAGAATCTCGTGTGCATTTTACTTCGTTTTACTTTAGGAACCTGAGGCCCTGTGTTGCTCTTCGGGGTGGGCAGAGTCGGATGAGCAGGCTCCTTCAAGGTCAGCTGAAGTTCAGCCGCATACAAAGCACAAAGGCATTTTCTCACCAAACCATCTCAGCGGCTCCGACAGGTGGGACCTGCCCCCCCACAGCAGATTGCGAGCCCTGTGCCTCCTGCCTCGGGGCGCAAGCACCCTCCCTTCTGCAGTCCTGGGCCTCCTGGGATGAAGAGGGAGCCGAGTCCAGTCTGCGCCGTCCCTGGCCACCTCAGAAGGTGCTGAGCCACGTGCCACCAGTCGTGGCTGAATGTCAAACCCAGTCCCAGCCCATGACTGTGATTTGGAAATAAAGTCTTTGAAGATGGGGGTGGTAGAGAGGAAGCAAAACTGGATGGGGGGCTCTTACGCGATATGCCTGGGGTCCTTAGACTGACGGAGGCTGTGGACACGGAGACACACGGGGGAGGTGGAGAGGGGGCGCCACGCCACGCCACTGACCACCAGCCACCAGCAAGTCCAGGAAGGAGCGCAGCCCTGCCGCAGCTTGATTTTGGACTTCTGGGTCGAGAACCGGGGGGCAGCATGTCTGTGGCACTTCATTACGGCATCCAGGGACCAAGACCAAGCCACAGAAGACAGTGTTCTTCTTGGGGAAAGTTCTGTCTTGGGACAAAGGTCTCCAAGCCTCACCTTCCCGCCTACGGCCAGAGCTGGGGTGCCCCTCACCCCAGACATCAAGGGGCGGTTCACTCACAGGACAGGGCACGGCTCCAAAGCAAGGGGCAAGGGAGAGGGGGAAGGGGCAGCATGGCCAGGGACTCCACACACTCGCCCCATGCTCACTCGGGCCACTGGCATCCAGGGAGGGCAGTGAGTGCCCACGGCGATCTGCGTGGGGTTCCCGCACGTCACTTATTAAAGTGCTGAAATGAGCGGTTTCCCCATGACATGGAGAGGTGGGCCGCTCAGGCAGCAGCCCGGAATTCCAGCCTCAGAGCCCACCTGGCCCAGGTGTGAGGGGCTGGGCCTCTGGAGCATCTCCCAGCAGCCCCCTGGCTCCTGCCCAGCCAGGTCTTAACCCTTTGGCTGCTGGTGAAGGATGCTGATGGGTCCCAGGGGGTACCTGGGAGGTGTGGGGCCTGTTTGGCAGCTCTTGGGCCATCCTTGGATCTCTTCCACTACTCTGGACACAGAGGCACAGCCGGGAGACCCGCCAGCCCTGCCAGGGGCCCTGCCTGTGCTGTCTGCTGACCGCCCAGCACCTGACAATGTATGGATGAGGGGAAGCTGGACGAGGGGATGGAGCATGAACTGACGGGCCAGCAGGGAGAGGGGGCAGCTGTCCAGTCCTGTGCCCAGGGACGAGCCTGCACAGGGCAGCTTCCCTCCCAACAGGGCTCCCCCACTGCGAGCTGGCCCACAGCGTTTTCTGCCTCAGCGTCCCACGGCGTCTCCCTCTGCTGGACTCAGTGCCCAAAGTTCCCTCTTGTTGAGGACGCCAGACCTGGCAGGCCAGGGCTGCCCCTGCACACACCCCATGCCACCACAGCGACCCCGTTCCACAGACGACCCCTCTCCCAGGTACCGGCATTCTGGGGACACGTCACATACTGCCCTGCTCCAAACACCACCACGTGCCATGCCAGAGACCCTGTGGTGCGGATCCTGCCACCCCCTTCATGGATGAGGAAACTGAGGTGCAGAGAGGCTATCCCCTTGCCCTGCAGGATTTGAACCAGACAGGCTGACCCAGGCCTTGCCCTAGACCCCACCCTAGGTGCCTCCTGTGAGGCCCCCCAGCTTCGCTTCCCTGCGCACTCAATGGCGTGTCCTGTCCACTTGCCCAGCCCTGCCCTCTCCTTGCTGAGCCAGCCTCTGACCAGCGCCGTGAGCGTGTGGTCCTCAGAGAGCACCGTCTAGATGGGGGCTGGCAGGGCTCCGGGAGCCCGGGGGGAGGGGTGCAGGGCGGGCTCAGGGCAGGAGCCGCCACCGGAGTGTGCACAGTGAGCAGGGACGTTGGGCAGGGCCACCAGTGTGACGTACTGAGCCTGGTCCTCGGGCAGCCCGCAAGGCCGAGGTCGCGGCATACCCACGTCTCAGACAAGGTGCCCTCCCGAGGCCGCACGGCCAGTAAACAGGTCTGCCGGGCCCTCTGGAGCCTGTGTGTAATGGCCGCACCATGACCGCGCTCGCCGCAAAGCTCCCGGAGAATCCCCACGCCGCGTGCCAAGGGCAGGAGAGCGGGAGGCCAGGCGGCCAGCGGGGCCAGTGCACCGCAGAGGGACACAACGGTGCTGCCCCCGTCCCAGGCTCCCGGCCGGGCAGGGCGCCAGAGAGCGGGCAGCGGGGATGGGAAAGACGGAACCCCGGGTCGGGCATGGAGCCGAGGCCACCAGCAGCTCTGAGCATGGACGGACCCTGTGGACAAGAGAGAGGCACGACGCGCCAGGCCGAAGGACGTTGGGGACTTAGATGAAGAGTTTCAAGGTCGCTGCCCGCTGGGCCCACAGGGAGTTTTAGCAATTTGAGTGAGGGTCGTATGCAAATCTGAATGTCGAAGGCTTCGGAAGGGCCTGTGGGTCTGGCACACGTCTGCTCTGCACAGGGCGGTGCTGGCGGAGCTGAGCATGGTGCCCTTCAGGTGGTCCCAGCACCCGCAGCTCAGGCGGCACTGCCCTCCCAGGCTGATGCACTGACCAGTCGGTGTCCAGTCGGTGTCCCCGACACAGCCGGGCAGAGAGGTGTGCTGGGTTGAACAGGGGCACCATGACAGCTACACCCCCTTACCTGTGGAAGTGGCCTCACTGGGAGAAGGGGCTGAGGAGAGGGCATTGCGGGGTGGGGGGCCCGAGGTCCAGGGAGAAGTGTCCTGTGACTCCAGACAGAAGGGCACTCTGGTGAGGGAGACGGTGCCAGGTGCTGCCGGCTGCCACAGCGGTCAGCAGGGAGATGTGGAGAGCCTGGCCCTTGGCCTCCTGCCCACTCCTTGACTCCGACCTTTGGCCTCCACAGCTAGGAGAGAAGTTTCTGCCTTAAGCCACCTGGAAATTTTTTACAGAGGCCCCAGGAAACTAAAATAAGAGGGAAGGTGAGATTACAACAAAGGGGCAGGAGCAGACACTGGATACTTGGCCAACATTGATGCCCCCTCTTCTGTTAGCAGAACCGCAGTTTGCTTGGGAAGGTAATGAGCTCAGCTAAAATGACTGCCCCGTGGGCTGCTTTGCAGCTAGGGGTGCCAAGATCTGGCCAACAGGCCTGAAGGTGGAGTTTCTGGAAAATGAACCCCAAAGGCACAGGTTCAGTGGCTCGAGGGTCTTTGGCCTTCCCCCTTTTTCCATCTGGAACTAGGGCTCAGCGCCTGGGGCTGGGGCAGCCATTGTGAGGCTGAAGGCCACAATTCATGAGGCTGAAGGCCACTCAGTAGGAAAGGAGGGGCTAGAAGCCAGATGGGGTCAGGCTCCGAGGGCTCTGATCAGCACTCAATTTCACATCACATGGGAAAAACAAATCACAATGCGGTTCAGCCATCTTAGCTCAATCTTTGTAACTTGCAGCTGACTTCACTTTGCCCTGATTCAGGAGCCAAGCCTTGTGGAGGCCCAGTTCATCGGGGATCTGAGTTCTCTCACCTGGAGAGGCAGAGGGGTGATATCAGGAGCAAGAGGGCACAAGAAACCAGGCTGGCTCACCACCAGCTCCTGGGATCGAGCTCCTCAAGGATGCAGGCCCACTGCCAGCTACAGAGAAGGGCCTCAGACTTCCTCTGCCCACCTGCCAGCCCACCTTTTCTAGCACAGAATACCCAGGACGCATGGGCTGCGGTGATTTTCAACTTGGAAGGAAGTATGGCTTACAGGCTCCCAGATTCTCTCTGAGTCAGTGATTTCCATCTGTCACAGCAACTTAAGCCAATATTCAGAAAGAAACAGTCCAAATGGAGAGGGTGCGGGGCAGGAGCTAGTCTGAGGGAAAAGGCAGAGTAGTGGTGCCTTGGGGAAGCAGGAAGGGTGCCGTCCTCTCCATCAAGGTCGAAGGGGACACAGGACGCCCGAGGATGCTGGGGACGCAGCCTCTGGCAGCCTCGGCCCAGGCTTCCCACAAGGAAGTCTCCATCAGGCAGCCTACCTACCACCCACAGGGAGCAACCAGCAATGCTGTTTAATCACCTCATAACTACCCAAGAAGGCACGTCATTGGTAAGACAAGAGGGAGGGGAGCAGAGAGCCAGAAAGGGGTGATGGCGTGTAAACTGCTTTCATCTCCAGGCACATTCTGTCTACCACAGACTTGAAATTCCAAAGAGGGAGCAAATAAAACCACCAAATAGGAGGGGGCCCCAAAGGGCTGTGTCCTTGGGCAGGAGAGGGTCACCCGCGGGCCCGCCCTTATGGAGAGAGGCAGCGCCTGTCCTCAGAGATCCGAACGCCTTGACTTGGATTAACCTCTGCCCGGCCTGGGAGAAGCAAACGCAAATCCTCTCTGGAGGAAAGTACTTCATCCTGAGCCAAACATCATGCCTCCAAATTAGCATGAGTCGCCGTGACCAGCACAAACCAAATGGCACCTGCACCGGCCCGGGTGCCCCCTGCCCTCGAGGCCTAAGACCCCCATCAGCCCCCTCTCAGCATTGTTCAGCAAGAAGCTGCCCGTCCACGAGACAGGAGTCACTGCTACGCGCCCCAGGGCTCCGTGCACGGGTCCCCACATGCCACGGCGTGCCACGGCCGTGGCTGCCCGCACCATGGCGTCTAACAGGACAGCAGCCTCAAGCACAAGGCCGCCAGCTCCCTCTCTCTCTCCCTCCTCACCCTATAAAAATTCCAACCAATTTAATGCTCCAGCTATTAATTTGAATGGCTACCGAGTGAACATAAAAGCAAGAGACCCTGATTTGCCTTGTGGATAATCCCTCTCTCTTCCAGCTTCAATTCTACCCACTTTCTCCAAATAGCACAGCTAATTTCGTTAGACAGGACTTTCAAGCTTCCCTGGGGGCCCAAACTAATAACAGATTGTCAGAGTGAAGAGACAGACTGCCCTCCTGAAACTATGGCGTCAGGACAGTTTTGCAGGGCAAGGCGGTGACTGAAGACACATTCTCCCTGAGACTAAGGGGGTATTTGATAAATCTTCCTACGAAACACTTGTGTTCAACTCATAGGAATATTTATGGGGCCAAAGCGGAGGAGGTGAAGGGTGACTGGAAATCTCTGCGAAATGGATTTCCTGGCTCTTTCTTCTGCTTGGGAGAGCGTGGGTGGCGTGTGAGGCAGCCACTGAGGCCATCTGGCCCAGGTTTGGGTCTAGTCTCGCTGGGGAGGACGCTGGGGCAGCCAGGTGGCCTTCCCCCCTGCTGGTGGATGCTTCGGGCTCTCCCAGAAAAAGCCTGTCCCAGGGGCGCGCTGGGCGGCTCCAGCCCCAGTGGTCAAGGCCCAGCTCGGCCCGGGAGCTGCAGAACTGGAAACAGACGTGGAGACACGGGGCTGCCCTCCGGGAGCCGGTGCGGGGACCGAGGCCCCAGCCCTCCTTCAGGACGCGGCTCGCCTCGGGAGCCCCAGCGCCTGGTTAACAGGAGGTGCGCAATCGATGCTGGCTGGGTGGACAAGCGGGGGGACCCCGCCCCGCCTAGGAGACGCCCTCCCCGAAAAGGACGCTGGCACCGCAACACCAAGGGCCCCGCGGGGACGGGCCCCCCGCACTGCCCTTTGGCCCAGGGCAAACAGCCGTTGGAGAGACGCCTAGGCGCGCCGGGCGGCCCCGGGTGCAGCGGCAGACACAAGCCTTCGGGCTGGCGCAGCACACTCTCTCCACCTGAGAGACGACTGAGCCGGCACAAGGCAAGTGCTCAGATGCTGGAGCCAGGCTGCCCAAACCCACAGCCCGTCTCCCGGACGTCGCCGCTGTGTGCCTCAGCTTCCCCACCTTGTCCGTGAAGGTG
>JAQZBX010060674.1:0-17273 GCA_029593785.1 Cabassous unicinctus
GGTGACTTGATTTGTTGTTTGCTTGATTTTCTTTTAATGGTAAGTGATCTTTTCTTAAAAATTTATGTGTGGATATTCTTTGAGACCTAAGGTGAAGGTGTACTCCTTCAGAGAGAATATGTGTCTGTTTCTGCCCAGTGTTTAGGGAACTTACAGTACAGGAACACTTTAAAATAAATTTACAACTTGAACATTTTTAAAACCACACAGGTGATACAAATTTGAGCTGAAAATCCTGCAAGGGCTGGTGTAGTCACAATTTCTCTGGGACTGTATTTCCAGTGCTTTGCTCAGGACCAGTGAAATTTTTCTGGTACTCCCTTCTGGTTTTTCCTTACCCAGGAGGATCTAGTCATTTGTGACTCAAACTTTTGGGACCAGGAGGATGGGGGTCTCCAGTCCTACTCTCCACCATGACTGGGGATGGTCTTTGACTTTACCCTTCGCATTTATCCCCTCTGAACATGATGCCCTTATTCTTAAATGTTTATTTTTCTACATTTAAAGCCCCATTGATTCCATATTACTATTCTCCCAGCCAACATCTATTTAGACTTATCCACATATTTGTCTTTTAATTCCTTCCTGCATCTCCAGGTTTCTATCTGAAACCATTTTCCTTCTTCTTAAAGAAGACCTTTAAAATTTCATTTAGTCAGAGTCTGATGGTTAAGATTTCTGTTTTTTTGTCTGAGAATGTTTATTATTTTATCTTCATTCTTAAAGGAGATAAAGGATATTTTCACATGAAATAGAATTCTAGTTTGGTAGTTATTTTCTTTTAGTATCTTAAAGATATAATTCCTTTCATTTCTAACTTGCACAGTTTCTATGTAGAAGTCAGTTGCCCATCTAATATCTTCTCTTTTGTAGGTAATCTCATTTTCCCTTGACGTTGCTTTTAACATTTTTTTTTTTTAATTTTTTTGTCTTTGTTTTTCTGAATTTTAATTTTTATGTGTCTTGGTGTGATTTAATTTTTATTTATGTGGGTTTGAGTTCTTGAATCATCTTTTCATCGAGATCTTTCACCAGTTATGGGAAGTTCTCTGTCATTCTTTTTACAAATGTTGCTTCTGCCCTATTTTCTCCTATTTTTCTGGTACTTAAATTTCATGTATAGTAAAATTTCTAACTCTAATCTCTTCTCTCACCTCTTTTATTTTTCTCCTTTTGTTACTTTATACTTCATTTTAGATGTTTCCTTCTTACGTATCTCTAGTTCACCAACTCTCTCTTCAGCTATATTTTTAATTGTTGTTAAACCTTTCCATTTAGTTTTTCTTAAAATTCAGTTAATTCATTTTTCAATTCTTTTTAAAATTTTGATGTTCTTTTACAAAGTATTTTCCAGTTCTCTGCCAAAATTTTGAATATTGTCCTTATCATCTTTGAACACAGTAAGCCTAATTATTATAGTAACTGCGTCTTTACATCTCAATATTTGTAGAACATGTGTATCTGTTTCTTTATCTATTTTGATTGGATTTTGTTTATGTTGTCTTATCTCCTATGCCTGGTTATCTTGGCTTTATGCTGGATATTTTGTGTTGAATATTTGAAAAATTGTTGTAGAAGTAATTAGAAGGCTAGGATGATGTTACCTTCATTCAGAAAAGATTTGTGCCTGTCAGTTGCCTAGGGCACTAGCAATGTGGGGGGTCACCTTAACTCAGTTATAGGACCTGAGATTTTCTGGGCTAAACAGACTTCTCAAAACTCATTGCAGTCTGTTCAAGGGCCCACTTGCTTCTAATTCACCGTTACCTTCTGGGGTTCTATCCTGAAGGATGGGGTTTATCAGTGCCCCTGCCATTAGTGGGCCTTAGTCTCCAATGTATGTAGCCCTAATCACCAAAGCTATCAGAAGCATGAAAGTGGACCCAAATGCTGAGCTCACCCCTGTGGAATTCCTTCTTCTTCCAGATCGTAGTCTGGTAATTCTTCACTGCGCTCTTATCTTCCACCTTGCTAACATCTCCAAGCATATGTTTTTCTTACACTATGTCCAATTTTTGTCTGTCCTCAGAAACAGGGGCTTTCCTGAATTACCTAGTTTGCCCTTTCTGGCATTGTAAATCTCTATCATTATTCACACACACACCCCCCTTTTGGTTAATGACTTCTAATTTAATTGCATTATGCTCAGAAAACATTACTTGTATGACAGCGAGTTTTTGAAATTTTGAGATTTGCTTTATGACCTTGTTCATGGTCAATTTTTATATAAGTTTTCCTGCGTGCTTGGGAAAAATGTGTCTTCTCTTATTGTTAGGGCTAGGTTTCTACATGTGTCTGTAAGTCAAGTTTTTATTATTTCGTTCAAATGTCTATATCTTTATTAACTTTTAAATATGATTAACACATCAATAATTGAGAGAGGTATATTGAACACCCTTATCATAAAGTTTATGAAAATTTTCTTATAGCTCTCAAACTATATAAAGTAAAAGTTGATAGACTGTTTTATTAGGTGCATAAATGTTTAACATTTCAATATCTTTTTGGTGAATGGAACATTTTATCATTGTGTAGTTACCCTCTCTATTTCTAAGAAGATCTTTTTTCTTAAGGTCTATTTTTTACAATATTAATATAGCTTCTTCAGCTTCCTTTCACTTAATGTTGTCTAGTATACCTTTTTTCCCTTTCTTTGCTTTTTACTGTGTTGTAATGTTTTAAGTATTTCTCTTTTAGACAGCTTATAGCTTTATCTAGGTTGTAGATTTTTGTCTTTTAACTGGCAAAGTTGGGACATTGATGTTCACTGGGATTATTGACGGGTCCCGATTCCTTGCTACCGTCTTGATTTCTAATGCCGCTCTTCCGCCAGCTTTGCAGAGCTCTGAACAAACCAGTGGTTCCTGAGTGTGGCCCCCAGACCGGCCTCAGCAGCCTCACCTGGACCCTGGGAGTCCCTGGACCTGCTGAGTCAGAAACTCCTTTCTGGAACCTCGCAGCACGGCCTGGGTGTGAGTCCATCTGCTCCTGTCGGCAGGCTGAGGGCGTGGAGAGCATGGCCAGCCACGGCTGCCACGGCCCCTCCCTGCCATCCCACGTGGCTGTTCAGGCCTGGCCCAGCACATCCCCAGGAGTGGGCCACCGTGGGCTGCAGCACCCCCCATCCTACTCTTGGGCATCCTGGGTTATCTTTGTAAATGTTACATTCCCTTACGTCGCCACTGCTTCCCAAAATACAACACTCTCCACAGAGGCTTCCCGACTCTCCCACTGTGAGGACCTGCCTTGCCCCCTGCTCCACCTCTGGACCCCCAGGCTGGTGCTGAGCTTGGGCATTCTCCTTCAAGGGTAATTTTATTTCTAGCGCCTTGTGCCCTGGGCATGGTCTGCCGTCCCTGATCCAACCACAGTGTTCCCCTAACTTCAGACCTAGGTAAGTGCAGGTGAGGGTCCTTCTCCTTTCTCTCCCAGCGGAGAAGGGCTCCTTACACAGACGTTCTCCCTCACCCGAGTGATGGTCCCTGCACACCAGGCAGGGAGCAGCACCTTGATGGGGCCTCTGCAAGCCCCCAACCAGGAGGGGCCTCCCCGCCCAAGTGACCCTTCCCTGTCAAGGGAGCTGCTGCCTTGCCTGTGGGTGTGGGGAAGGGGGCTGATGTTTAAGGAGCCCCTTCCATTCGGAATGTTTACCCTCATCCTTGGCAGGCTTCTAGCTCCATACCCTGATGCCCCACCCAGGGGCTCAGTCCTGCACACCCCCTCCCATGGACCCAGGCCCGGACACCCCACCCCGGGGGCTCAGTCCTGGACACCCATCCCAGGACCCAGGCCTGGATACTCAGGGACCCAGGCACAGGTACTCTACCCCAGGGGCTCAGTCCTGGATACCCCATCCAAGGACCCAGGCCCAGACACCCTACCCAGGGACTAAGGCACAGACACCTTACCCAGGGACTGAGGCCCAGACACCCTACCCAGCGATCCAGGCCCAGATACCCTACCCAGGGATCCAGGCCCAGATACCCCACCCCAGGGGCTCAGCCCTGGACACCCCATCCTGGGGCCCAGGCCCAGACAGACCACCCAGGGTCTCAGTCTTGGATACCCTACACAGGGCCCAGGCTCAGACACCCCACCAGGGACCCAGGCCCAGACACTCCACCCAGGGACCCAGGCCCAGACCCCACTTTGAGACATTCCAGAAGAGACGTGCTCTCTGAGAGTCTTGCTCTCCATGGGCTGTGCTGGAGTGCAGGCCCACCATTGCTGACAAGGGAAAAATGAGTCCCTACCTGGGGCGCACTTGCCCTCTGGGCCCAGCAGGCCACACCCGTCTCCTTCCTCCTTGGCCCTGGCCTGCTCTCACTCAGGCTGTGTCTCTGCAGAGCCAGGAGCGTTGTCTCTGGACACCCGTCTCCAGGAACATGGTCTGTGGCTCCACCTCTCTGGTGTTCGAATCTCGGCTTTCTTTCCTGAAGGATTTTTTTGATGCCTGGATCATGCCCACTACAAACGGCACGTTCAGGTCTTATCCCGGTCCTGTGGGTGAGAGCCCATCTGTAAACAGGACCTTGGGAGATGCTCGTGCCAGCGAGGGCAAGCACTCGTTTGTGAGCAGGATCTTTGACGGCCCCTCTTAGATCAGGGCAGGCCTTACTCCGCGTGATGGGCGGCCCCATAAGGAGAGGAGACGCCAGAGAGGAGGTAACACTGCCTCGTGGCGCCGACGGCCGTCAGCAGAATGCCGCTGACTCTGCAGAGATCTTGGTGTTGGGCTTCTGGCCTTCGGAACCAGGAGACAGTGAATTCCTGTTGTGTGAGCCAACCCGCTGGGCGGTGTTGCTCATGGTTGCCCGCCCCGCCCTCAGCTCCCCTCAGCCCTGTAGCGCCAGTTGGGGGGCTGTCCAGCTCCACGGCCACCAGAGCACCTCATGGGCGCCCACGATGAGAATGGACTGTATGTCCCTGGGAGATTCCTAAATGTGAGGGAGCTCTGAGCACAGCTGGGAAGAGACTTGGGATCCCTGTTCTGCCAGCTACAATGAATTGTTCTCCCCAGCAGCTCACATAGCGTTTCCAGTAAATTCAGTGCAGGTTTTGGCCCTGACTCCCAGTATAAGTATCAGACCCACTGATCATCACATGCAGCAGCCTGTGACAGGAGCGAGGGAGGGGCAGCTGGCGGTCCCAGCCCTCCCACCCTCCAGGAGTCTAAGGACCCCAGGGGAACTCTGGCAATGCATGTCTTAAAAGAGCGAGAAAGAGAAAGCTTTCGGTAACACAAATTAAGCTGCAGTGTGGGCTAGAATTTTCCGCTCCCTCTGCACTCCGAGTGCATGCCTCTCCCTGGGGGAAACAAGTAATTTCACCCCCTTCCTTGTCTCCAGGGGATCCTCTGCCCAACCCAAGTCTGAGTCCCCTGGGCGGGGGTCTCCCGGGATGCCATGGGGAAACCAGCAGCCCCGCCCTTTACTCCGCTGTGTCTGTAACGATGGTCTCTAGCCCCTCACCACTGCACCGCTGTTATTTCAGGAGACCCGTGAGATGTGGGGGCAGCTAAGACCCCACGGGGAGCCCGAATGGGTGACGCGTAGTTCCCGGCCCCACCGTGCCAGTCGTGCAGTTGTGCAGCCTTTCTGGGGACGTAGAAAGTGTCAAAACAGCACAAGCTCCAAGTCACCTTTCAAGAAGGGGAGGGCTGTCCCCAGGTGCACACAGTTGGTGCCAACTTATTCCAGAGATGATGCTATTACAGGAAGTTGAGGGTGTTTGGAAAGTGGGGTGTGCCGCTCCCCTGGAGTTACAAGCCTTGGGGCTACCGTGGGGTTAGAGCACAGCAAAGCACCAAGGCAAAGAGCCCCATCGGCTCCACCATCCAAGCAGAGGCCCCTGGGCCACCCCTGGCTGGAGCCACATCACGTCTCACCAGGGCCGTGGCTCCAGCCTGGTCAGGCGCTCTCAGCAGTCTGTTCTCCAAGGAGCAGTGGAGGGTCCTGCTAGTACAGGGCCAGAGCAGGCCACGCCCTGCTTCCTGTCCCCCCGTCCCTGGGGGGGGCGCGTCTCGCACCTCCCTTCCCTTTGCTTTGCTCCAGCCACACGACCTCCTCGCTCACCCTCCGGCCTCCTGTGCGCTGTCCCCCCAGCTGCTCTACCGTCCCCCCCTCACCCCCTTGAGTCTTGCCTCATGCCACATCTTTAGCCAGGGCCCTCTGGGCAGCCCCATCGTCAAGTTCACCCACCTCCTGAGTCTTCTCATCTCTCGCTTCTGCTTCATTCATCCTTCCTCACATTCACCGCCATCTGCCACGCGCCTGATAGCTGCTTGTGTCTGACCTGCTGCCCATCCCCCCGTGAGCCTGCGAGCCACGTGGTGACTCTGTACCACTGCTGTGTCCCCAGAGCTTAGGACAGTGCCAAGCTCATGGTGGGCACTCAAGAAGTATTTGCTAGGGAATGAATGAAAACAAAGAGTGGGGAGCAGATGTGGCTCAGGCAGTTGGGCACCTGCCTCCCACATGGGAAGTCCTGGATTTGGTTCCCTATGTCTCCTAAAGAAGATGAGCAGATGCTGCAACAAGCAGATGCCACAACCAACAGATGCCACAATCGCTGCAACAAGCAAACAAGCAGCCAGCAGACGACCCAGCCAGCAGGGAGCGGATGTGGCTCAGGTGGTTGGGCACTCGCCTCCCATGTGGGAGATCCCGGGTTCAGTTTCTGGTGCCTCCTGGAGAAGACGAGAAGACACAGCGAGCAGACAGACGAGAGAACCCCCCTGTTCTCTCGGGTCGAGCAGGGAGCATTAAAAAAGTCTTTAAAAACAATAAAACAAGAAGAAACAAAGAGTAAGTGGTGAGAGAGAAAACGAGCACCATGCTGGCTCAGGAGGGAGCCCCTGTCCTCTCTCCTCAGCGACGAGCCAGGGTGGAAAAGATGCAAACTTCAGGAGAAGCAGAGGGCAGCAGCGGTGGCCGGGCCTGGAGAACTGATAGGCATGTGGCCAGGCCGGAAGGGCTCTCCACGCCTCCGTGTGGCGGACGAGCGGCGAGCGTGGCCGCCTCCTGAGATGGGCCCCGGGCTCAGTGTTGACGGTGGGCATGCTGTACGGGCTGGCAAGACCGAAGGCCCCACTGGGCCTGGTGAAGGGGAAATTAACTGCTTTTACTCTCTAAGGAAGTAGCTTCGAGCCACCCACCTGCCACTTCATGCCGTCCCAGCGAGGCTCCCGCGGACAGCGGCGGCCCAGTGGTCTGACAGATGGGGCCTGGCTGCTGTTTCCCACACGGCTGAGACCCCCGAGGCGGCGCTTCCACGGCAGAGGCCACAGAGTCTTTAGAAGTTAGAGCAAACACCTGGCTTCCCGTGTTCATCAGCAAGGCCGGCGGTTGGTCCTGGGTCGACGTGGCTGGGCTGTGGTTCCAGGCGCCTCAGCAACAGGAATCTGGATGTGGCTGTGGCTGGCACCTGCAGTCAGCTGACTACGTCGAGGGGCTCACCCTCGGTAACGTGGGCGGGCCTCATCCAGTCGCTCGAAGGCCCCCAGAGCGAAAACAGGTTTCCCAGAGAGGAAGTTCTGCGGCCTCAGCTCCTGGGTTTCCAGCCTGCTGGCTGCCCGATGGATTTCAGGAGAGCCAGCCCCCAGGTCCTCAAAACTCATCTCTTTACAAACACACACACCATTGATTGTTTCTCTGGACAGCCCTGGCCCTCACAGCCGCTCCCCTGGCTCCACCCTGGGGGTTTCATAGCTGGACGAGAGGATGATGGACAAATGTCAATGGTCACAGAGGCAGCCCCCTGTGTGGACACTGGGTCAGCCTCCATGGGAGAAGAAATAGATCCCTACCACAGGCTGCCCCGTCTCAGGCTGACGTCGCAGACTCCAGCAGGTTGGCCAGAGAGAGGTGTCTGTCTTCCCTGTGCCCTGCGCTTAAATGCCACTCAGCCTGCCCAGACCTCACCTGTGATCTGCTCGCTCGGGGGCCAGGTCGGGCATTTGACGTGTCAGGTCCTGGTGGGAGCTTGCGAGGGAGATGGGGCCTTCCGAGAAAGACCTCTGGGCGGACGTCCGTGCTGGAGGCTGTGGGGAGAGTGTGCCGGCCTCTCCTCCAATGTCTGGTCTTCGCCAGGAGCCCTTGGTGGTCCTCAGCTCATAGGCGCATCCCTCCCGCCGCGGCCTCCACATTCACGGCGCTTCACAGCGCTTTTCGTCTCTGCGTCTCTGGGGGTCCTTTTCTAACGCTTGTGTAAGAACCCTCGCTTGGGTTTGGGAGGCCCTCCCTGAGGGGAGACTTTATCTCAAATCTTACCCTAATTGCACCTGCAAAAAACTTTATTTTCCAGGTAAGTTCACATTCTGAGGTTTGGAGTAGACATGAATTTGGGGGAGCCCTCTGCACCCCACTGTGGCAGACATGATCTGAAAAGGCTGGGAGATTTGAGGTACCCTCAGGAAGGGCTCACCAAAACAAACGAGCCCTCGGGCCGAGCCCAAGATACACCTGCAATGCCCTGTACTACTCCTCTGGGCCCCCCGGCTCTGACCACGGCTCCTCCCATGCTTGGGGCGCCCCAGTGTGAGGCGCCCGGGCCCCCCTCCCACCACAGACTTGCCCCAGGACCCCTGCTCAGCTCAGGCAGGCCTGCTCCGGGCTTTGGGTTGGAAACCAGCCAGGCAGGAAGCTGGGAGTTTGCTGCGGGCAGTGGAGGCCGTGGCCGTGGCCACCCGCCCGGGTCGAGGCGGTCGTGGTGGAGAGCACGGGGCCAGTGTCCAGAATCCAGTCTCGAAGACACAGAGGGCCGAGCGGGCATCTGCCGGGGGCAGCGCCCAGGCTGACTCGGTGACCATCTGGCTGTGCAGCCTCGGCCTGGCTCTCTGGCTCCCTCGGGACTCGGGGAGTAAACTCACCAGTTAGGACAGGAAACTGAAAGCTTACCTTAGGAAGGAAAGCCAAGCAATAAAATATTATAATAAAAACATGCGCAGTGTTCTGTTTCTTTCTTCCTTTTCCCGTTTTTTTTTTTCTTAGCAGTTGCTTTGAATACTAGTTTGGGAAAGAGCACATCTGTTTGTGGCCAATTCCAGTTAGGGACGGTTGTGGCACAGAACATCCCCACGTAGCACAGTGGCCAGAAAATAAAGCAAAGGAGGTGCATGGCTGGGTGGGCACAGCCAATCCCGTTTCAACACGCCGCGGCAGAATGCGGAGACGCCCGTCGAGGCAGCGGGTGACACGGGAGGCAGCCGAGGCCTCTTGCCTGCTGGTCACTGATGGAAGCTGGCCACTTAATGTTCAGTTACCATGACAACGGCGGGCCGTCCTACCTGGCAAAACGCTTGGCTTGTGATGGTCTCCACAAATTCCAAGTCCCCAGCACGGAATGATGATTTGCCACCCGTGCAGCTAGTCAGCAGAACGTGCGCGGGATATAAAAGCAATTCTAAGAGAGGGCATCCGAGAGAGTTTTCAGAAGAGGCAGAGTCACCTAGTGAGACTTCTTCCCAGGGCCCCGGCATTGCAAGGGGTCTATATACGTTTGGAAAAAACAGCTACTCCGGCGTTTCTAGGGTGCTGCCTCATCTCATTGAATCCCGGTAGCAAGCTTGTCCTCAAAGTCGGTGCTTGCTATTGTCATACCATAGTGATATATATATTATGTTTGTTTGAAAGCAGTCTTATTGCTTTATATCATTCTTATTTTTTAGATAAAATTGCGTGTGGATTTTCTCTGGAAATTTTATCATCATTGGATTATTCCAATTTCACTGATACCGGCATACTTTTGGAAATGACTCATCTTCAGAGTAACAGCAGATAATTTGAAAAAGATACCGTGTGCCTGCCCCCGGGCCCCTGTTGGGCTCACATATCACTCCTGGCCCATTAACTAGAGATAATAATCACAAAGTTATTATCCCCAAAGCTAGGGGGAAGCGGGGGAGGTATCGATCCGTTTCCATTCCTTGAATTTACTTGCTGCTTTTAATTTTAGCCAAAAGAAGACAATGAGAAAGATGGAGTCTGCACTTGCCAAGTTACGCAAAGAATAAAGCCTGCCCGTCCTCTGCTGGGATTTGCTGCTGAGGAAGGTCACGCTCAGTCCCTGGAATCCAGTCATCTCTGCCCTCGAGGAGGCCCTGGTCACAGAACACTCTCCCACTGCCTGGAGACTTGCTGAGCCACGAAACCACTCCCACTGGCCTTCTCTGAGACTGTTCCCCAAACTATTTTGGTTGTTAGAGAAGTACTTTTTAGGATTCTTCTACAAACTTCCCACCAAGAAAACAGAAGGGCTGGTGGCTGGCTCACGTCCACGGCGTGGCCAAGGTCCTCGGCGTGGGGCAGTTAGGAAAGGCCAGCTTCGAAGGCATCTCACATGGAGTCAGCAGCTTCTGGACGGCAGATGACTCCGTCCCTGCGAACTTGGGAACTCCAGAGAGAATGTCTTCACTTGCCTCTTATTTTAGTAGATTTCTAGTTTTTCTCCTCGCTTTCATTTACCAAGTGTCTTTTCTGTGTCTCATTGGAAATGAAGAAAGGGGAGCAAGTGGGCAGGCGGAAGACCCGGCCCCCAACAGTGCCTGCCCAGGCCGGGGGGCCCCTGTCCGGGGTCTGCAGGGAGCGCACTGACCCGAAGCTGCCCGGGATCTGCCAGGGGTCTTAGGGACGAGACCTGGGATGATGTGACCACAGCTGAGCCGGTTCCCTGTGGCATTCCTAGACCCTCTGCAGGCGCACACCTTGAGAAAGCTAGCGAGCCCAGAGCAGGTTTCACGACGAGAGGGAAGCTAAGCCCTGGTCTGCCGGGCTGCTGTGACAATCTCACCCACCGCCTCACGGTTTTGGAGATGTCCAGCATCAAGGTGTCAGCGGGACGGGGCTCTCCCCAGGTCCGCAGGGCTCAAGAGGCGGCTTGCCGGGATGCATGGCTCAGGCTCTGTCTCGGTCACCAGCGTCTCTCCCCACCTGCCCCTCCTGACTGTCCTTCCTTGCTTGTAAGGACTCCAGGCATGTTGGGCTAAGTTTGGGCTCAACTGATAGGATCTTCGAAGATCCTATTTTGACCTGAGTTCACAGGCCCACAAACACGCCTGAGTGGGGGACGTGGTTCAGCCATTGACAGCTGTTTAGCAAGAAGAGAGGAGGAGGCCGGCTGCGGTCCTCAGGTGCCCCCAGGGCAGTCCAGGTGGGGGCTGGGCAGGGGCGGAGGGCGGTGGGTGAGGCGAGCGCTCCCGGGAGGCAGGGGCTTCAGTTCCATGCAGGAGGCCCTTCCCGAGGGGGCGTCCCCCTGACCAGGTGTCACTTAGAGAAGCACGCAAGGAGGCGGGAGCCAGGGAAGCCCACCCGGCTCAAAGCCCAGACTGGGAAGGGCCCTGGTGGCTGCCGCACCTCGGGGCCGGGATGGGCTGGCGGGGGGCAGCTGGGTCGGCCGAGGGTCACTCTGCCCACATGTCTGTCCCGTCAGGCCAGGCAGCTCCAGAGCCAGAGTCCTGCTTCTGTGCGAAAAGCAGGACCAGCTTCACTTCCGTTTCCAGCTTCTCTTGCCAAGGGCGTTTCCTTCACTGTCGTCCACCCCCCCACTGGTGACACGCTCCCCCCTCCATTGAGGGAAACTGAGGCAAAAGAGGGGTTGTGACAAACGGCCTTACTAGCGTCCTGTCAGAGGGAAGGTAATGACCCCCTACCTTTGCCCGCTGTTTGCAGTCTTTGAAATATTTCACATGCTTTTGACCAATGCAGAAGGTGGCAGAGCGACTGTCACTGCACGCACTCTGCCAGTGGGGAAACTGAGGCACAGTGGGATCAGTGTCTTCTCAAAGGCAGGTGACAAGGCAGTGGCGAGCCCGGGGTGAGCAGGGGGCCTCTCTGGTGCCGGCAGTGCTGGGCAAGCACCCACACTCTGGGGCAGGCTGGAGTCTGTGGAGCCTCCCCGCTGGCCACGTCCCCTGGGGGCCATGGTCATGTCCCTGGGGTGTAGCACGGGCTGCTGGGTCCCCTGAGGCTCCCTGTGCTCCCAGACAGGCCTTGTGCCCACTCCCCCACCGGGAGCCTCGGGACGCCAGGACAAGTGGAGGTCCCCTCGGAGTCACTAGCGTTACGCCTCCCACACTTGGCACCATTCCCGACAGCAGACTCTCCATCCAGCCGCGGCCCCCAGGCCCAGTGACATAGAAGCTGCTCCCGACGGCTGGGCCAGGCTGCGTCTCCAGACCCCGGGGGCCGCCACCCGCCGGCGCTGACAGGCGCTGCTCTGCGCCAGTCTGCCCAGCCCGGAGGAGACGGTCCTTCCACCCTGGCCGGCCCCCGGTTGCCATGGGCACGGCCGCCTGGAGCTGAGAACTAGAGCCGCGGCGGGGGGCTGCCCCAGGCCCCAGAGGCTCACCACGCTGCGCGCTTTTGTTTTAAATTACCTTCCACCGCTAGATCGTGTTTTATTCCCACTCTAAGTGCTGTTGACAGATGTGTTAATTCATGTGTTTAAAACAGATATTTAGCAACCGGCAGAGGAGTCAGCTAAAAATAGGTGCTCCTTCTCCACGGCCGCCTGGCAGCGCGGGGCACGCCGGGCAGCCATCTTCCAGGAGCAAACGCTCGGCCCCAGCGGCACGAGGCCGCGCGGGGACGCCTGCTGTCTGCGGGGGACGGAGGACCCAGGGCCTGCGAGGCCGGAGGGGCCCTGGAGCTGGCACGGTGCCGGCGTCCTCCCCGCGTGGCCGCTGCCCTGGCCTTGCTGTACGCAAACTGAAGGTCTGGAGGGAGTGGCCTCCAGCGTGCTCTCAGTCACTCACTCCGCCGTCCCAGGAAAACAAAGAAGCTCCAGAGACGCGGGGCAGGGCGGGCTGGGGGAGACCAGCCTCTGCGGGTCCTCAAGGCCGGTTGGTCCACTGGGCACGGGGTGCTCAGCGAGGAAGGGGGACATGTGGGGTGGGGTGGAGATTTCCCTCTGGGGAGTTGCCCAGTGAGCTCAGGGGGAAGCCGGGCAGGTGTGGGGTCGTCTGCTCGTAGGTCCCAGCGAAGGCCGAGTCGCAGGAGGTCAGTAAGGGGCAGTGTCATTTCACAGGACTGATGGACGCAGTGGCTGCCTGGGGTGGGGGTGGGAGGAAGGAGGAGCAGGGGCAGTGATGGGGACAGAGAGGCAGCAGGGTGGACAGGCGGGGCAGCAGGGTGGAATTGGGGCGTCCCCGGCAGCTCTCCCTCATCTCCTTGCCCATCCTCTTGCAGCACCCCCTGACTGCCCAGGCCCCCCTCCCAGGCCTCACCCAAATCCTGAGGATCCTCAAACATTGGGTCTCTCTGGACTTCTGCCCGTCCTCGCCTCCTGGCTGTTATGTCACTGCTGACGGTCAGCCTCGGGGCCCTTCCAGTTGGGGAGTGGCAGGGCTGCCCCCCTGGGCACCCCTCACCTGGACTTTCTCCTGGGCCTCCTGCTTCTCTGTCCTGGTAAATGACCACCCATGGTGTGCCTCCCTTAGCCAAACAAAACAGGAAAAAGGCCTTTTAAATGGCCTGAAGAACGGCCGAAATGGTTAGAGTTGATCTTGAATGCCGCACGCTTCCTGCGGCCGTGTACTCGGCATGCCACGTGGAGCCCCAGGGTCCGCTGTGCAGAGGGGAAACTGAGGCTTGAGCCACTCCGACCTCCAAGCTGGAAGATGCCTGGGCACCCCCAGGATCTTGTGCCGATGCCAGTGGGGATTCAGCAGGCCCAGGTGGGGCCCCAGGTTCAGGTTCTGCATTTCTCAGTGGCTCCCAGGTGCCACCTGAGCTGCCCGTGGAGAATTGCACTGGGAGGAGAAGGCTCTGGGCTCTGCGCTGTGGCTTGGCCAGTAACAGGCTCTGGGGCAGGAGGCGGCAGGGCAAGGGCCGAGTTTGGGCGCTGGGTGGACACCTGGCAGCACCTGCCTGGCCCTCTCAACCCCAACCTGAACCACCCAGTACCTTTGGGAGAGCAGGAGAGGCAACCACCTCTTGTCTCTCCTTGCTAAGTAAACCCCATGGAGTAAAGAAGGCCCAAAGTCCCACTGTTTTGGACTTGACGCATAGATTTGTAAACGCCCACACGGGGTCGGTTTGGGCCCAGCAGCCCCTTTAATGAAGCTTTTACAGCTGGTTTCCCCTGGGTCCGTCCCGCTCAAGGCCGTCTGGCCCCCCCTGCTGTGGCACTCAGCCCACGTCGTGCCACCTGGTGGTCCTGAGCGCAGCTAGAGAGGAGGGCAGCTTGTGCTGGGCAGAGGGGAGGGCAGGGCCTGAATGGGGGCGAGGGGGTTCATTCTACGACACGGGCTGGCTGGGGCCCTGGCTGCGCTGACCCTGCCCTGCGCCCATCTGCCGGAGCTCAGGAGCCTGGTGCAGCACCACCCGTCCTCTCCCTCATTCCGAGCATGGCAGGGTGCTGATAGTGGCAGGAATCAGCTAGGTACTGAGCACAGAGAAGGGAAAATACCCCCCCCAGTAACCCCCTGATGATGCACGACAATTAGCTCGGCGGACACCCCTGGGGGTCAGCTCGGGCGGCTCAGACGCGGCCGCCCGCCTTCCCCGCAGCCCGCGGCCGCCCCATGCCACACTCGGGGCCCTTCTTCGGCTCCTCCTCAGTGCGGGGCGGGGAGGGTGCGGGGAGGCACTGGGAGCCCATGGGGAGCAGGGTGTTGGGGGCCCCCACTGCCCAAGGCTGCGGGGCTGGCCTGCGGCCGAGCTGGGACCAGGGCCTTGTCCCTGCTGCCGTGGGTGGGGGGAGTTGGACTGTGGCGCAGGCTCCGCGTCGGCTCCGTCCTCCCTCTCCCACGAGGAGAGCTTCCTGAGCGCCTTTCACCAGCGTCCCCTTATCGCCGGGGCACACCGGGCATCCTCCAGGTCTTCCCGTGGTACGTGGTTAGCTGGGGCCCCTCCAGCGCACCCACTTCTCTGGGCCCTTGGACCCCTCCCTCCACCATCTCCCGTGGTGGCTCTTGGGGTGTCACTGCTGTTCCGGAGCCACCCAGCAGCACATTGGCCCCCCAAAATCGTCCAGTCCCCGGGCAGGGCTGCCTCTGGGGAGGGCAGTGTCCAGACGGAGCCTGGGAAGTGGGACGACGACGGTCTTGGATTTGAAGGGGTGCGGCACCGAGGAGTTTTAGGAGGAGACGTCAGCCGGCTTTGGGGGCAGAGAAGCGGCTTGGAGGTAGGGGCTGGGGGCCCTCAGTGTAAAGCTGGTGTCTGCACCCTGGGTCTGGAGGAGGCGGCCTTTGCGTGCTGTCTCCAGGAGCCTGGAAGAGGAGGGGGATCTGGTAAAGGGTTCAAAAGGAGCGGCCAGGAGGTAAAGGGGAAGCGGGGGGGTGGGCAGCCAAGCAAGCCCCCGGAGGCGGCAGTTCTGTGCTGCTCAGGAGAGGCCGAGGAGGCGAGCAGTGCGAGCTCGCTTTGCGTTGGCCTGCGCGGAGGTCATCCACTAGCAGAGCTTTCGCCTCACCAGCCGGGGGTCCTGCGATTTCCCCCCTGGCCCCTGGACGTCCTCCCGGTTTGCAGCTCTTAAGGCCTGCCCTCCCCGGTCCCTTTGGACCTCTGCTGTTTTGGAGGTCCTGGGAAGAGGCCCCAGATCTGACGCAGACACAGTGGGTGTGAAAGTACCAGCCAGAGGACGGCCTCGTGGCCTGAGCGGCAGCAAGGCGAGCTGTGCACCTGTGACCTGCCTGGCGGGGGTCACACTGCCCGCCCCCTCCTGGCCTCTCCAGCCTTTTTCCTGGAGGTTTTCCAGGTGGTTCCTACTCCATCCCTGCCCCTTCCAGTGTGCCACCGTGACCGCCATATGTATTGGGGAATTGCTGCCTCGGACCTCGCTGGGACACAGCCCACACGGATTCCCGGGGCCAATGAATGCACTCAGCACTTGCGCCGGCCAGGCTCACCAGTACCCCCTTCTTATCGCCGAGCACCCCAGGCTTTGCCTGAGGATGCCAACGTGGTGGGGCGCGGGCTGTCGGCTCCCTACTGTGCGTCCTCAGGCGCCCGCACGCTGTCGGACAAGGAGACCCCTTCCCTCATCTGTCGTTCGGACGTCCTGGGACTTTTCAGCAGTAGAAGAGAAGTTTTGAACTGCGTGATGCAAGATTCTATTTTCACCCTGGTATGTACCCAAAGGAAATCGAAGTGGGGACTCAAACAGATACGTGTCCAGCGGTGTTCATAGCGGCATTCTTCATGACAGACAAAACGTGGTGGCAGCCAAGTGTCCCTCACCAGGTGAGCGGATGAACCAAGGCCTGTCTAGCCGCACAGCGCAGCGCTCACCGGCTCTAAGAAGGAAAGACGGCCGCGACAGGCCGCCGCCAGGAGGAACCTGAAAGAACGCTGGTTGAGGGGCCTGGGCGAGGCGCACGGGGACAAGCGCAGCCTGATTCTGCTGACAAGAAGTAACACGTCCACAGGGGCAGCGGGAGGGGAGGCTCGTTGCTCGGTGGGTAGAGTGTTTGTAAACTTTGGAAATTTTTAAATTAAAAAAAAAAGCATGGATTCTGGAGGCAGACTGGGCTCATCACCAGCGGAATGAGCTTGGCTGGGCAAATCGGCTTCTCTATCCCTCGGTTGCCTAATCCCCCTCAAAGGACCGTCGTAGAGACCGAGGCAGTCAATTCGTATCAAGCGTTTAGCGCAGTGTCTGTCCCCACGGAAAGCAGTGTGCAAGTGTCAGCTATTGATTAAAATAGACAAAGCCTTTTACCCCGGGAACGAGAGGGTTCTCTTCAGGCCTTTTGCTGGGTGGTCTGGAATGTGCCTTTCTCTTTGAAACCCGAGGCCCAGAGTTGCCACCGAGTTCGAGTAGAGTCCCATGCGCATGGCTGGCACTTGACAGTTTGTAAGGTGCTCCAGCACGTGGTGCCTGCTCTTCCCTGCAGGGTCTCCCGGTGGGGCTTCCCCTGGCCTCCCGCCCTGTTTCTCTGCCTGCCCCCCGCCTGTGAAATGGCTATTGGCCACAGCATCCCCCTTCCTCCCGAGGGTCCTTGCGTTCCCCACCTCGTGTCTTTGTATATGCCAGCCAACTGGTTTCCACTCAAAGCTTTGAAATTAAAATCAGCTTGTGGGGCTGCTGAAGGAACAGACACATGCAGTGTCAGCCGCGTGTTTCCGTGGTAACCGAGGGCTACTTAATTACGTGGTTACTTGCACGGCAGCCGCCGGGCCCTTCCTCGGCTAGCCCGGCTGTGCCTGCCTGTGTGCAGGGAGGTGCAGGCTAATTGCGTCTGGACCTTCCAGATGCGTGCGTGACGGGTCCACAGCCGCCTGTAATTATCAAGGACGCAGGTGACGTTTATCAGGACAGCAAACATGGCGGGTGGC
>JAQZBX010060675.1:0-17255 GCA_029593785.1 Cabassous unicinctus
GGAGAATCCAGTAGTGGAAGAAGGACTGTGATTAACTAAAGAAACATGAGAACACTTTCTCAAGAACTATAGCAAATATATAATACTAATATAGGGTGTTAACAATTGGGTAGGTTGTGGGAGAAATACACCAGATATAAGATCTGGGTTATAGTTAGTAGCAATGTTTTGAAGATGCTCTTTCATAGTTTGTAACAAGTTTTCACAAGAATGCAAGGTGTTAGTGGTGAGATGATGTATGGAAGCCCTGTTTGATGTTATGCATATTTGCTTTGCATGTTCACAACTTTTACTATACACTTATTGTTTATGCATGTGCATGTATGTGTGATATACTTCAACAAAATTTAATTAAAATATTAATAAACAAAAAAAAAAATTTAGTACTGTGTGTTCCATTTATATGAAGTTCAAGAACAGGCAAAACTAATTGATAGGAATAAGAGTTACAATAGTGGCTGCCTCTGATGACAAATGGGGATAGGTATAGAGTGTAAAGAGACACAAGGCAACCTTCTGGAGAAATTAAAATTTCCATATATTGAACTAAGTGGTAATTACACAGGTGCACATATCTGTAAAAATGTGTCATGCTGAATTCATAGGTGTTGTGTATTTTTAAAAAGTGCACCTCAATTTTTTTTAAAAAAAAGAGAAAACAAGAAAGAGTAGTATCATTATTCTACTACATTAGAGTTTTTGAATTATAGCTCATCAGTAAAATTTGAAACAGTTGTGTACTGACCAAATGAAACAAGGCCAAGTCATGGAGTGAGACTGCACAGTGTGGGAAATCAGAAATCACCCCTCGGGAACACCAAAAAGTGGTGAAAGCATTAGCAAAGCACTCCAACTCTAGCTTCCCATTATTCATTTATCAACCTTCTGAAATCACCACAGCTTTTTCTTACTTCTGTTATCATCCTAAATATATACTGAAAGAAAAAAAAACATCTGGGAAGGCAGGCAACAAACATCAACAGCTGTGTTTATTGGCACAGGAGAAAGGAGGAACTCATAGAGATGGCAGCATGTAGCAGAACAAGCATAAAACAGGGCCAAGTAACAGCAGCATGCTCAAGGATGGCAGAGGACTGAGTACCAGAAGGGCGTCCAACAGCATTTTCCCGTTCCAAAGCTTGTAAGAAAATTTCAACATAAATAATTCTTCTTCATCTAATCATGAATACACAATTGCTAATTCAAATGTCATTTTCAAAAATATGCCAGCAGCTCAGTATCCCTAAACAATGATACATTCTAACCCTGATTTTAATTAACATCATTCAGCTAAGTATTTAAAGTTTGCAAGTAAATATGGGCTAAGATGATATACTTTATTCATCTGATCACTTGTTTGATGGCATCTTTACATTTACCAGCAATTTTAGTTTGCCTACATAAGTAAGCTCTGAATCTTGCATGACCATACCTACAAAGGATATGGAGAAAAAGTGACAAACCTAGGGCCATCCACTTGGGGGGTTTTGAAAGAGATACTGTAACAAGCCCAAAGAAAGATGGTATAATAAATCCAAATATATTAATATGATGAAAAATATAAACTCATCAATGGTGTTCAAACAAGTAATTATCTATATTGAAAAATGAAATTGAATTCTTACTTCACACCATACACAAAAATCAGTATCAGGTGGATTAAAACTTACTGTGAAATACAAAACCATAAAGATACTAAAAGGCAATATAGTAGAATGTCAATCTGATATTGGGGTAGGAAATTGTTATTACACATATAAGAAATTAAAAGTATATATACATATATATGATATAAAATGCATAAAATTTAGAAATGAGATTTACAAGTTATAGTACATTAAAAATTAGAACCTGTGTTCATAAACGGCAAGCCAAAATTAACACATTTGCAAAAAATAAAACTTAAAAGTATTATTGTGCAGAAAATATAATTTTAAAAACCCACAGATTAATAAGAAGAGACAAATTACCCTATAGAAAAATGGGAAAATATAGTCATATACTTCAGAGAAGAGAAAATACAAAGGACCAACATATGAAAAATGCATTACATTATGAGTATTCAAAGAAATGCAAATTAAACCATATTTTATACCCTACCAGCTAGACAAGAGTCAGAAATTATATAAGATGAAATAGTGGCAAAAATGCAGAGCAACTGGAACTCTTAAATAATGCTAGTAAAGGGTAAAATGGTATACTTTCTTGGATATTAGTTTGGCTAATTCCATTTGTAGACTTACACCTTAGAGCTAGGAAACATATTCATGGTAACAATATACTTAATAGCAAAAAACAAACTAAATAAACTATAAACAACCAAATATAAATCAAAAACATAATACAATAAGTTGTATTATGGCACTAATAACAGGTAATACTCTTCAAAAGTGAAACTCAATTAAATATAGCTATAGGCACAAAGTTGAATGATATTGAGAATCAATGTGCTGATAAAGCAGATCCTAGAACAGAACATATATTGTGTTTTGATTGATAAAACAATTTAACAATATACAAATCTTTGTGCTACTTAGGGATAAAGGCTTATACATTCAAACTATAGAGAAAAGGGAGAGAATAAGAAACAATATTCAGGATAGAGGGTAACTATGAGAGTAAAGGGAAGGCTGATAGGACTCGTAAATAGCACCGGGAATTTCAAAAGAACTCCTAATACTCTACTTTTCTATTTCTTATACTGAGGTTGATAGATGCATAGATATGTGTGTGTGTATGTGTGTGTGTGTGTGTGGGGGGGTACTCTCTATAGCTTACCACAGGCTATAATATTATTTTGCATGCACTTAATATTTAATAAAGCTATTGAAAGACTTAGAACCATGCATGCACTGTTTTTGGCTTAATTTTTTTTTCTTTAAACCACAGTATAGCATAGATAGTTGCACAGGTGCTTGAACCAAACTGTCCCAGTCTGTATCATGGCTCTATCACGTACTAGCTTTGTGACCTCAGGCAGCTTCCATAACCTCTCTCTGCCTCAGTTACCTCATCTGTAAAATAAGCACTTATGATACTATTGGGAATATAGTAAGCATCCAATAAATGTTAGCTCTTCTTGAACAAAATATTAAAATATGCTTTTAAAACAATATCAAATAAAGTCTATTTTCATTAGTTTTGAGAAATTATTTGTTAGGCATGACCTTGAAATTTACAATTCATAATTTATTTTTTAAAATATGCTGATAATAAAGTAGCAATTAAGTAAAATCATCTGTGACATGAAAATTTCTGATATAATTAAATTAAGAGCTAGAAAAGTACAATATTTAAATCCAACTATCACCAAGAAGTTACAAGCAGGTTCCCATCTGAGGATAGGATGTAGAAAGCAGTATGTTTTTTATCTTGCTAGTAGACTCCAAGATACAGCCAAGTTGAGAGAGCAAGTTCCAATCACTTTCCCTTGAAAGCCCCATACCCTGGTATAAATGTTATGTTTCTTGACCCTGGATAAACTGGTTTGTCTAGGATTGATGGATCAGAAGTTCTAAAGGTTATTTTGCATATAGATTAAGGTAAAGCCTTTGTTTTATGTATACAAAGACAAGCACATGGACAAACCACTGTGGAATCTGTGGTTTATTCTTAATTTAAATTCCTCTGTGTAAAGTCACACAAATGAGGAAGGAACCAATCATAAAAAAAAAAAAAACATTTTAGAGTGTATTGTCCTCACCTCACACAGAGATCTGCACGATCACTGATGCTCACGAATTTACTTAAAATTTACATAGATTTTTGAAAAGCACTCTTCACTTGATCTCCATGAGAAGTGTGCCAAATAGGCAGAAAATGAATTTTTTATTTCCTTTTGTGCATGAGAAAATCCAAATTGTCAAATTAAAATGAAAAGCAGTTCATATGGAAGAATATCTTAGTAACACATTTTACTTTCCTTATTGATATGGTGTGATTATTATAACATAAATTCCTAATGGGATTGTATAGTATCAATAAAAGGTCCCTGGACACCAACTATAGAAATATGCATTTAGTGTTCTGCATTTAAATGCAGACACATTTATGATGCTTGAATTATAGGAAGGTGAATACTATTTTCTTTGAGAATTTCATGCTCTTATTTTATAGCATTTTTAAAGATGCTGATGATATTGATACTTTTCAGCATATACAAGGTTTGAGATATATTTTATAATTTAGTCCAGTTTTCCAAATCAGAACTATTTTTTGAAGACTAATTCTTTATGTAAATGCTTAAACCTAGCTCAAGTAATTGTGCTTAACATTCACTTTTAGAATTTGTTTCCTTCTTGTGCTCTACGACTTAATCCTTATATTCATATTTTAAATATTTTAACCAGGAAGCAAACATTATCAATTACCATTTGTGAAAAAGTCATTTCAATGTACTGACAAGGCTATTGATGTAGTGAGATTTGAGCAGAATTATTACTAAGCAGAATTATCTTCATATAAGGAGAATGATTAGAAACACAGGTAAAAATAGCTATCTTGCCATAAGAGCATTCCCACTCCTGCACTTTCAACATCATACCCACAAATCCCAGGTTCATCTAGTCCCCCTCCCATCTCTCCCCCCAGTACCCTGGGTATTCTAACCTGCCCTTCCTAATCTACCCACCTGTCAACCCTGCACCACCAAACACCGGGAATATCACTACCCACCTGTCCTATCACTATACCATAGATTATGTCCATATGGGTGATGGCTCACAAAATTCTCTTTCTCTCTCTTGTTAACCTATCTTTCAGACAATGGTTCTCAGAGACTGCTCACTTTCCTCAGTTCAAATCAGTGAGGTCATATACTGTTCATCCTTCAATGCCTGGCTTGCTTCACTCAACATAAGGTCTTCAAGATTCATCCATGTTATTCCATATGTTAGCACTTTATTCCCTCTTACAGCTGAGTAATATTCCATTGTATGTATGTACCACATTTTGTTTATCCAGTCATCTGTTGATGGGCACCGGGGCTGATTCCAGCTTTTGTCAATTGTGAACAATGCTGCTATGTACATTGGTGTGCATATATCTGTTCGTGTCTGTACTTTCAATTCTTCTGGGTATATGCAAGGTAGTGTCACTGGTTTAGAGTGTAGGTTGGGGGGGCATTCAGGACAGGGTGCATCTGGAGTAGGCTTCTGGAGAGTGTGTGAGTGTTCATGCTGTCATAATGTTGTGTCAGGGAGTGGAGACCCACACGGTGAGTGGGAAGAAGATGAACCCCCATCTTAGGGAAGGCCGATTCACCCAGAAACAGACAGGTGGATGTCTCTTAGGAGCAAGGGTGGATCCTAATAGGGGAGGACAATCAGCATGTCAAGACCCCTTGTTGCATGTAACTATGAATCTTGTCATCCAATGAGTCAAGACAGGGGAGTGTCATGTGCCCCAGGGAGATGGGGAGGAACAGAAAAGATCAAACAGGGGGTATTTAGTGGTCATGGGAAATGTTTTTCATTACCTTACAGTAATGGACACAGGACATGGTAAATATCATCAAAAATTATTAAACTGTACCATCCAAATTGTAAACTATACTGTAAACCATTGACAATGTTTAGTAGCTATGCTTCACTATCTGTATAACAGTTATAACAATGCTACCATCCACCAAAAAAAAGGTTTTAATATGGGGTGAGGACAGGGAAGGAGGTTGGGTATATGAGAGTCTCTAGTATTCTGTGTGTGACTTTGCTGTGACCTAAAACTTCTTTGAAAATTAATTGAAAATTTGGGAGACACTGGGGAATGAGAGGGGGAAGGTGCCATGGTACAGACTGGACACCCGATAATGCAGTGATAAAAGGAAAAAATAATAATAATAAATTTTTTATTTTTTTAAAAATTTTCCCCCATTTTTTGAATGTTCCAATCCTTTAATTTTATTTTAATTTTAGGTTTTTTTTTTCTGAGTTTCCATGTATTTTACCTCTTACATTTAAGCTTATCATTATTTCATTTTCCTATTAATTGTATTTGGCTATTACATGGGCTTCATCTTCAAGGAAGGTTTAGATCACAGAAGGGTTAAAATGGGGGCAGCAGAGGAACATTGGTGGGGGGTGTCTAGGATGGGGGATTCATGGGAGGAAGTTCACCTGAATATACATGAAAGATATATAAAATTGTTCAAATGATCAAGGGGTGGGGCATGGTCACAGTGGGTAGACAATCACTCAATAAATGAGGGAATAATGAATTCCCAGCCTGGAGAGCTCTGCCACATTCTCCAAGGGAGCGGCAACAGTCTCCCGAGTGCAGGGGCAGTGTCTGGCAAAGGAGGATGGCCCACTGATGGGTCCTTGTTATTGATGACTAGCCTCATGAGTCTTTACTCTTGTAATTGAAACTTATCCTACTGTTACGGGGTGCCTAAGGGTTGCCACCTGAGAGTCTCCTTGTTGCTGAAATGTGGCCTCTCTCTAAGCCAAACTCAGCATATGAATGCATTGCCTTCCCCCCAGCGTGGGACATGACTCCCAGGGATGAGCCTCCCTGGCAACGAGGGATTAATACCAAGTGCCAACTGGCAATACGACTGGAAAAAGACCTTGAATAAAAGGGGGAAAAAAGGTAAAGACAAATGAGTTCATGTGGCTAAGAGACTTCAAAGAGAGTCGGGAGGTAATCCCAGAGGTAATCCTTACGCACACCTCAGTAGGATCTCATAGAACACCAAAGTGGATATCACCCCAGACAGAGGGGATCCTGAGGGCTCTGGAGATACCCAGGTCCTATATAAGGGGGGAAAGCTCCAGAGATTGATGCCTTATCAGTGGGCTCTACTTTGGAATCTGTGCTCCTGAGAGTGACAGAGTTGGACTCAAATAAGTCCTCCCTGCACGTGGTCCATCAGTCCCTTCTATTCAAACCTATATGGGATGCTGGAGTTTGTAGGTGTACTTCCAGAGACTGGAGCCTCTGGCCTGCCCATGTGCCACCTATGTCTGGAATCTTGGTGGAGCTGCAACTCCTACTCCACAGCTCAATGTCCTCACCCAAGTCACTTGGTGAGGAGACGATGATGGTCAACGGCCATCCCAGGGAATGGAGAGAGTCTGCAGCTGAAGGCATGATAATCCCATCCATCATATCCATGGGATATAAGCCCCCTCTCACTTGGAGGTAGAGTGGACATCACCATCCCAAACTCCTCAGGATTGGGGGAAGAGCTATGGACTAGAGTGGACTTAATGGTATTCTGTTGTAGACATATTGTAATTCAAGTAATGGAAGAAATTACAACAGTGAGGTGGAGCCAGTGGCCACTGGACACTTTCGGGGCAGGGAAGGGAAAAGCAGTTGTAATACAGGGGCTTTTTTGGGACTTGGGAATTATCCTGAGTGACATTACAACGACAGATATAGGCCATTTTACATCAGCATATAACATGCAGAACTGTGTGGGAAAGAGTGTGGTCTGCAATGTGAGCTATGGTCCATACTTAGTGGCAAAGTCCCAGGATATGTATACCCATTGCAGGTGATGTGCCACACTAATGAAGGATGTTTATATGGGATGTTATGGGAGGTGTGGGAGGTGGGGAACATGGGAATCCCTGTAATTTTTGTGTAACATTTATGTAATGTACACGTCTTTTAAAATATACATGTAAAAAAAAAAAAAACAGCTATCTTAACTACCTATACTGATAATAAAAAATGAATTGGGAAAGATTTCAAGGGTTGGTCCCAAATATAATTGATAGATGGAATTTTCTATTTACTCAAAGGCACATGGATCTAAATTATTTATAACATATCATATGAAATATTTTAGTTTCCCAGGCTGCTCAATAAACACCATGAAATGGGTCAGGTTAAACAATGGGAATTTACTTGCTCATTGATTGAGACTGGAAAACGTCCAAATCAAGGTGTCATCAAGGCAGTGCTTTCTTCCCAAAGACTGTGGCATTCTGGAGATGGCTGCTGGCAATCTTCGGTCCTCAGCTTGTCACATGTCAAAGCAAATTGTGGTGTCTTCTAGTCTCTCCCTTCTTTTCCAGGTCCCATTTATGTTCAGCTTCTTGCTTCCTGTATCCTTCTCTCCTGTATCTGAATTTCTTGCCACTTATAAAGGACTCCAGTAATAGGATTAAGACCCATCCTGATTGAGGTGGTCCACAACCTTAACTGAATTAATCTCATCAAAAGGTTCTACATACAGTGGGTTCATACAGCACAAGAATGGAGTAGGTTTAAGAACATGTTTTTCGAGGTACATTCAGCTTCAAACTGCCACAAGGAGAAATATTAAGATATTTGGACAAATTATTTTAGATCTGGACTAGAACATAAGGCTAGAGTGGGTCAAATATTGGAGGTCATGAGCAGAATTTGTTTAAATTGAACCAGGAAACAACCACAGCAAAAGAAACACACAAAATCAAGAAGACAATTAATGATTGTGTATAAATGCTGTTGGTGGCCACCCAGATTCTGATTACCAGGCAGATCTCCCCATATCTAGTTTTTGCAGTTTGTTTGCTAATAATTCATGGCTTCCCCCTTCTCCAGAGAATTGACCTGGGCCAATAAGAGGTACCTTGGAATATAAATCACCCCTCCAATTTCCATTAACTGAAATTTCTGATGGAGTAGTTGTTCAGAGTATATCCCCATTGAGGTACTTTCACCTAAAACACAACTTGAATCTCCCTTATCCTCTCTTTGCATTCATTCAATGCTGTACCTGAGTGGCCTGGTTCCAACCTTGGGACCATAAAAATGCCCATGCTAACTTTAACCCTCCTTTCTCAGAGCCAATACCTTGAACCTTTCCAGCCCTTTCTCTTGAACCAGAAAGTGAAGGAAAAGCAAGGAGAACAGCACTTTTACCCTCCCCTTATTTAATGGGCACATGTACGGATACCACTAACTACCTTTCCTCAACAGTGGAAAGCAATCACCACCCTACTGCTACTATCTACCACAATTGCTCAACCATCCTGGAAGATTGTTGATTTAAAAGTGAAAGTAAGTGCTTGGCATTTTCTCAGCATCCACCATTCCTCAGGTGACTCATTATATTTCTGATTTGTGAAATATATAGTGGTAATGCTACAATGAAACAGAGGTGGCAATGTCTACTTGACATTCTGGTTACTAAATTGGGCTTCCTCCTCCTTTTATTTCTGTAAGCCTATTAATATCCCCTAACATTTTTGGTAGCAAGAATGTCTAATGATATTAATCAGATTGTCATTGCTTCTTCAGAATTCTATTCCATTTCTCAATTAGCCCTGCTTACTGTAAACAGTATGGTGGTATCAGTATCAGTATCAGTGTCCTGAGAGTAGACTTAACTCTGCCCATCATGGACAGTGAAATGGACTTCTTGATAAGCAAGAGTTAAAACATGCTGTTTGTTTACCAAAATGTTTTGATCAGAGAGAGCCTGTATGGTTGCTACATATACAGAGACTCAGATGAACACTAAATCTCTACACTGAAAATGTGTCCACCTCTTTAGGAGACCCCGATAACAGAACCTGCTACTCATGAGGCAATCACAATCCATCTGCCATTCTGTCCTATTCATGTCCTATCTAGAGTGTGGCCATAATGATGCTTTTCCCCCACAAGGGTTCTCCTTTGATATCTACCTCAGCCTTTTGGTGTCCTAATCACTCTCTAGGTCTTCCCTTGTGAAACGAAATGGGAGGGTGGGGTATCCACTTTGGGGATAGAGAATGTGGCATATTCAAGGTCATTTATTTTCTATCATCCCACTTATGCCTGGATAACCTGGTCTCCATAACTGCCAGTAAAATAGGCATGATGGATTATTTAATTCATGATAATCTGCTGTAATTTGCCACACACTGCTTATTTCATAAAAAGACACATTTGGGTTATTAATGAAGAGCTTGTACTCACCAAAATATCTGCCTCTTTTTGATAGAGACACTTGGATTTTGATGTGGATTGACACAGAGGCAAATGGAGGAGCTTCCATTTTTCCTGTCTAACAACAGAAGCTATGCTTCCACTCTGAGCACATGAACTGTCCACCTCCCAAGTGTCTAATAATATTCTCAACTTTGTGACAGTATCTAGCTTGTCTTTTAACAGAATTTCTGGCCACTGGTGGTCCCAGAAAATCTCATCTTCATATCTGACCCACAGTACTAATTTTTAGTACAGAAGGTCATTTCCTCAAGTGATTTTTGTGTCAAAACCATCTAAGCCTGAAGTATTGACACTGTCCCCATCAGTGTACACAAAGGCATTCTCAAAATCAGGGGCAAGCAGTTTGATAGAAAGAGTGATACAGAGGCAGGTTTTCTTCCTCTCCACTTAGCTGGCACCATACTAGGCTGCCTGCACCATGAGCAGCAAAGCTTCAGGTAGCTGCTGATGCAATCTGTTTCAAAATTGACTTCCCTTCTCTTAATATGAGGGGAAATAGACCCACTCCTTACAGTGCACTTACTAAACTAGAGGAAGGTTCAAGGTTCCCTTTCAAACCCCATATTCTACCTTGAATAATTTCAGTGACTACAGCCTTAGGCCCATATGGAATTGATAAGCTCTACTAACTTCTGTTAAGGAATCCTGAATCATAGTGATAGTAAACAGTTCTCTGTTCTACACAAGTACTAAGTCAGCTGCACATTGCAAGCCAAGGTAAAACACTATATGAAATTGAAGCCCAGGACTAGGGTGTTTAAATGTAGTAAATAGAAATATAGGGCATCCAGTTAAATTTTAATTTCAAATAAAAAAATGATTGATTTTTCAGTATAAGTGTATCCACATACTACAAATGATATACTTATCCTAAAATTCTTCATATTTCTTCTGATATTCAAATTTAACTGGTAGTCCTGAATTTTATCTGGAAAGTCTACCCAGAGGTGCACTTTGAAGTATAAAGACTCTGAAAGTATGAAGACTCTGAAGTATAAAGAAATCTCTTGGCTTTTATAAAGGGTATTTATTTGGGGTAGAAACTTACAGTTACCTGGACATAAAGCATAAGTTACTTCCAAAGTCTATTGCCACGTGTTGGGGCAAGATGGTTGCCGACGTCTGCCAAGAGTTCAGGTTTCTTGGGTTCCTCTCACGCTCCATTTCTCTCTGGGCTCTGCTGCTGTGCTCTCTCCACAAGGCCATCTGTAGACTATCAGGCTCTGTCTCTCTCCCTGGGGCTTCTGCCATGTCGAAGGAGCCCTCTCTATTCCTCTGTGTTCTTCTCCTGTGTGTTCACTTCCCAGGCTCCAGGTCAAAATTCAGCATCAGAACTCCAACTCACTCCTCTTTCTGCCATGTGATTTTATCTGTGAGTCCCCACCCACCATGGGGGCAGGGACTCAACGTCCTACTGATGTGGCCCAGTCAAAGCCCTAATCATAATTTAATCATGTCCCAGTACAGACCGGTTTACAAACATAATCCAATATCTATTTTTGAAATTCATAAACAATGCTAAACTGCCACAGGAAGCCCAGCGCAGCCTCTTAGGAACCCAGACATGGCCATCAGGCTATCACAATCCATGGCAAGGGTTATTTTTGCTCTAGGCCACCAAGCCAATATATGAATGTCCCACTTGGATCTAGGTCCAGAATCCAATATATTTCCACCATAAAACCTCTTCTTACGTCATTCACACCACTCTAGATAGAGACTTAATCACATAGTCAACCTCTTATGCCATTAACCTATAAATACCTTTGTAAAGAGCTTATGCCTCAAGTGCTGCCCACTGGGGTTATACCAGACCTCTTTCCCTAGCTCTGGATGTGAACAGAAAGGTGAAATTGGTTATCTTAGGATTTCATGCTTACCGTGTTATTTTTCCTCAGACATTCTCCACTTAAAATATGATATCATTCTTGACTACCTTGAAGACTATTTCAAGTGAGGGCCTCATGACAAAGTCAAATCTAAATTCAGATACTGGTAGAAATGATGACTCCAATATGTTTGCATGTGCTTTTCTTTCACTACTGAAAACTTATCATAAATATATACATGAGTTCATACATACCTGTTATTGGTTATGGCTGTCTGTTGCTTCACTAACTCCCCACTGAAGTGGATGAATACTTGGTAATCTTAGCATCCCAGAAGAAGATGAAACCTTCACTCATGCTGAGCCTGCTTTCCTGGTGAAAATTTTGCTGGTCACAAACCATTTTTAGGGACCCGGGGCCCCCCTCTAATACCTCAGCTTGTAGCTGCCTATATGACCTAGATATAAGTTAAAGGTTAACAACTCTTCCGAGAGGGGATAGAATGCATATCATAAACTACAATCTTCCCAAAGCAGTAGACGTCCTTGGTAAACATCTTTCCTATAAGCATAGTGAAAACATCACCAGACCCCATGTGTGCCATCACAGTACCCTAGCAGGAACTCTGTTTTCATACCCTATGGAATGTCCTTGTTCTGAAACCCCTTATATATCACCCCTCATTTTCTCATCTCTTTGTGGAGCGCTATCTTTATTCTCTGAACCGCCACCATCAGAGAGACTTTGCTGTCCATAAATCCCAATAAAACTTATGCCTGACTAAATGCCAATTAAGTTCTTTGGTCTTACAGCCTCACCAACTCATGTCCATCAGGAGAAGGGTTGTAATACCATATAAACATGAGACTGGTTTGGTCTTCTCAGGGGGTCGGGAAACCATGAGAACACATGTTTTCCAGTGAATTATAAGTAGTAGAGCAAGATACAAGCCCATGTACCTTAATTTGAAGAAATTATACATGATACGTAGCAGACAAATAATTAATATATAGAATTTATAAATAGCATCTTTATGTCCTTAGGGAGAGACACATGACCCAGTAGGAAAACAGGTAAATGATAAAAACAAGCAATTCACAGAAGAAATATAATATTGATTTCTAACCACTAAACAGGAAACTTGAAACACACACACAAAGTAACAATTTTAATTTATAAAGAATTGGAAAGAATAATAATCTCCAGCATTGACAATGATGAGGAAAGGGGAAATCTTGTATACTGCTGAGGAAGGAGAAAAATGATATTGAAGAATAAGTTGACAGCATCTAACTTTTTAATGTTAATATCCTAGAAGTTAGCAATTCTACTTTGGGTAAATATCATAGTAAGACTTTTAAACATACATATAAAGGAGTGAGAAAGTATGATATTGCATGTAATAACCAAAGATTGTAAGCAATTTAAATGGCCAATAAAGTAAACAAAAAATATATATTAATACTACGGAATACTAGGTAGGAAATTAAACATATATATTTGTGTGTGTGGATATATATATACATATACATACATATATAAATTTTAAAATATCTTAAAAATTTTATTAAATTACAGTGTAATTTGCAGAAAAATATGGGCTTGATTCTATTTATGGAAAAGTAAAGCAAACCAAAAATCTACTTAGCATGTTAAAAAAGATTTACAATGATCGAGGCCAACTATTAATAATAATATTTGAAAAGGGAATTAGATATGAGGAAAGAAAAGACAGTTTTCACTTTCTACATTGCATATTTGAAATTTTAAAAATAACCATGTGTTCTTTTACTGTGTGATTATAACTGTGCTCATAAAAACATTGTATATTTATTATTTATAAAAATACATGTTATAATTATAAACACACAATCACATGGACACCTTTTAGAATAAGAAAGGTCACAAATTCTTTGGCATTCCACCCTTTGAGAGGTGATGTCTGCATACCTTCTCTTAGAGTCAGGGTGGGCCTTAAGATTATTCTGGCAATTAGAATATGGCAGAAGTGACACTGAAACTGCTTCCATGCCCTGGCCTTAATAAATTGGCTGCTTCAGCTTCTACTCTTTTGGAACACTCACTCTCAGGATGCTTACTATAGAAACCCAGCTACTAGGCTGTGAGAAACCCAAGTAATGGGGATTCAACATCTACCAAAGAGGAATCAACATCCAACAGCAACATCAACTGCCAGCCATGTAAGGAGCCATCTTGGACATCCAGCCCAGTCAAGCCTTCGGATAACTGCAGCTTCAGGCAAACAAAGACTATGCTAGCATTTGAGACTCCAAGCAAGAGTTTCTTGCCCAGCTGGGCCCAGTCAACAGAATTATGAGACCTAAGTATAAATTTTTGTTTTCTCTATCTAAGTTTAGGAATGTTTAATTGCAAGGCAATAGATAACTAGAACAATATATATAATATGCTTCACAGAAAACTACAGCAGTATACATAGGATGTTCAAATGATGAAAAAGAAAATCTCAAATTTATGTATCTGGAGAAATTTAATGAATATAAATCTTATTTAAGAAAAATTATCTTGAATGCCCAGCACAGTCGTTGGCACATAATGGGTGTTCCATAAAAATGGTAAGACATAGATACAAGAACACTGTAGAGTGAAGAACTTATAAGAGAGGGGTGGGTATCTAACCTAGGAGAAAATGAAAAAATACATCTTTTCTAGGATTCAATGAGAACCCTTCAACTATTCAGAAATTTACATATAAAATTGATTTACTTTCATACATAAACTGTTGGAATCATCTTTTAAATTTAGAGAATACTTTACCTAACCAAAGAAAGGGAAATGTAAACAATCACTTTATGCACCTTATGTGTTCGATTATTCCCATAAAAGATTATATGCATATTTTATAATAATATGTTTCCAATAAAATTACTAAAATATTTTTATGATTAAATCAAGAGGAGTTGTTAGAAGAAGTACATTTAGAAAATAATTCTACTTTGTTAAAGATCATAGAATAACTGTGATACTGTGGGACTAAACAATTTCATAGGCATCTTCAAATGGAGGAAAGTTTACCTCCTGTGAAGTTGAATGTTATTCAACTCATCTAAATTGTTAGTAGTTTTGCGTGTCATAGTCTTTCATTAGCCTCCTGAGTAACTGGAAATATGTACCTTGTATTTCCAGATTGCCATTCTTGGAAAAACCCCACTGTTTGTTATTTTAAAGAATGGTAATATTGGGAGGATATTAGAAGGGAAATATTGGAGAAGACGAAGAACAGCACAGAGCACATTAAGAGAGTGACCATAAAGTCACTGTGCTGGCCTACTAGGACATTAAATAGTATGGCCACAGATGAAATAATTTAAATATCACCTTTTATAATATCAGCACCAAAGCAAATTATCTTCATACTAAAAAGAGAAGGTCCTACATATTTGATGGAAACCAAGAGACTGTTGCTATCAGATATACAGACAGAGCAGCTTGTCTCTGTCTGTGGTGATTTGGATCTATATGTTTCCCAGAAAAACATGTTCTTAAGTCTAATCCATTCATATGGATGCAAACCCATTGTAACCCTTTTAATGAGGCTACTTCAGCTAAGGTGTGACCCACCTCATTCACGATGGGTCTTAATCTTTTTATTGGAGTCCTCTGTAAATGGAATGAACACAGAGAAGGAAAGCTACAGAAGAAAGAAGCTGAAATCAATGAAACCTGGAAAGAAAGGGAGAGACCAACAGGTGCTGCCATTTTGCCTTGCCACATGACAGAGGAGCTAATTGTTGATGACAGACAGTCTTCAGGAAGAAAAGATCGCCTTGATGATGCCTTGATTTGGACATTTTCTTGACCTTCAACTGTAAGCTAATAAATTCCCATTGTTTAAGACAACCTAGTTCATGGGATCTGCTTTAAGCAATCTAGGAAACTAAACCACTGTTCAGTGCTCCTGTTGAAAACAACTATAGTAATTGACTGAATAGAAGTAAAGCAAAAAAGAAACAAACATGAAAAAAAGAAAAACAGTGTTAGATGGTATTACAAAGAAATCAAGGCATTAGGATATCAGGGACCAAGACCCCAGAGAAAAGCCAAAATCATTGAAATGAACCCGACATTCTCTTTACCATTTTTCTTGAGGGATTTTCTTAAACTGTATTGAACAAGAGAAGAATCTTAAGGAAAGTGGTATCTAAGAATCTAAAAAGTTAAGCAGATGCACACCACTATCACCCCCATCCACTGCCCAATCACCTCCTTCCACCTTATCATAGATTTTTCCCATATTGAGCATCAGCTCACCACCTTCTACTCCCTTTCTGTTTCCTGTTAACTTATCTTCCAGACTCTAGCTCTGTGAGTCTGTTCAATTTGCTAAAGTCATATCAGTGAGGTCATATAATATTTGTCCTTCACTGAATGGTTACTTCACTCAACATAAGATCATCAAGATTTATCCATGTTGTCCCATGTGTTAATACTGAATTACTTCTTACACCTTGGTAATATTCCAGTGTCTGTGTATGCCACAATTTGCTTATCCATTCATCTGTTGGTGGACATTTGGGTTGCTTCCAACTTTTGGCAATAGTGAATAATGCTGCTATGAACATTGGTGTGCATTTATCTGTTCATGTCCCTGCTTTCAGTTCTTCTGGGTATATACCCACAGTGGGATTTCTGGATCATATGGCAGTTCTATAGTTAGCTTCCTGAGGAACTGCCAAACTGTCCTCCACAATAGCCAAAACATTCTACATTCTTACCAGCAGTGGATGAGTGTTCCCATTTCTTCACATCTTCTGCAACACTTGTAGTTCCCTGTTTTTTTTAATAGATGCAAGTCTAATAGGTGTAAGATGATATCTCATTATAGTTTTGATTTGTATTTCCCTAATAGCTAGTGATGTTGAGAATCTTTTCATGTACTTTTTAGCCATTTGTATTTCTTCTTTCCATCCATCTACCCCATGGGATCTAAGCCCCCTCTCAATCAGAAAAAGAGTGGCATCATCATCCCCAAATTCTCAAGATTGAGGAATGAACGAACAGAAGGGGGTTGCAAATATGGACTAAAATAGACATTATTGTTCTAGCAATGGAAGAACTTGTATCATTGATATAAAGGTAGTGGTTACCAGAGGTTCTGAGGGTATGGAGAGGGAAGAATAAGTGTAATATGGGGCATTTTTGGGACATTGTCCCACATGACATTGCAATGATGGATACTGGCCATTATACATTTTGTCAAAACCTATAAAATTGTGCAGTGCAGAGTGTAAACTATAATGTTAACTATGTTAACTTGGTTAGTAGCAATGCTTCAATATGTGTTCATCAATTGTAACAAATGTACCACACTAATGAAAGATGTTATTAATGGGGGACACTGGGGAAGGGAGAGGTTGGAGTATATGAGAATTCCATGTATTCTTGATGTAACATTTATGCACTCTAAAGCTTCTTTAAAAATAAAAAAATATATATTAAAAAAAAAAAAAAGTTAAG
>JAQZBX010060677.1:0-17259 GCA_029593785.1 Cabassous unicinctus
ACATTTCTTTGTATACAGTGTTGATGGTAGTCAATGTAAAAGATAGAGTGGCACTATCATAAAATAAAGTGGACTAATAAAAGGCTTGGATTTTAGGTGGAGGGCAAAAGAGGTATGGATTTCTTTTTTTTTTTCAAAGCAGCAACCAGACGTTTATTTAATTACAGCTCAGTGTTACAGCTTGAGTGTTAGCCTGGCCAAGGCGAAGATGGAAGCGTGCCCCACACAGCTCAGCGTTACAGCTCAGGAGGAAAGGGCAAAGATGGAAGTGCTCTCAGTGTTACAGCTCAAGCCTGGCCGAGGCGACGATAGATGCGTGCCCCAGCTCAGTGTCATAGCTTAGGGGACTGGGGTGAAAATGGAAGCACACCTGGGGCACAGATGGAAGCGCAGAATTTCTTCATCTTTTAAGCAAAACTCCTTCACAACAAAAATTTCTGTAAAACAAAACTATTTCAGGAAGTGGGTGTGGCTCAATGGATAGAGCTCCCGTTTACCATATGGGAGGCCTCGGGTTCGCTTCCCGGGGCCTCCTTGTGAGGGCAGGCCGGCCGGCCTGCGCAGTGCGGTAGGCTGATGCAGCAAGACCTCACAGCAGGAAGCGTGTGTGGCTCAATCGATAGAGCCCCCGTTTACCATGCGGGAGGCCCCGGGAACCCGGGAAGCGAACCCGGGGCCTCCTTGTGAGAGCAGGCCTGCCTGCGCGGCGCGGTGGGCTGATGCAGCAGGACCTCACAGCAAGGGGGAGATAAGCAGACACGGAAGAAACACACAGCGAATGGACACAGTAAAACACAAGCAGCAAGGAGTGGGGGGGATAAATAAATAAAATAAATCTTTAAAAAACAAAACTATTTCCCAACCCCAACTTATTTAAAAGTGGTATTGTATATACTCATTCCACTACAGAGGAAGAAGTTGGAAAATTCCTTTTAATCACTGGGTGGGATTTTATTTGGAATACTGAATTTAAAAAATGCATAAATATTCTGAGGCAGCAAAAATGTATTTTCACTAGTGACAAAATTAATGTTGGCTAATAGTCAGAGGTCTAAAAATTAATCAAATAGCTTAGTGGTTTAAAGTGTGGGCATTAAGATCAGACTGCCTAGGTTTAAATCCTGGCTTTAATATTTATTTACTGTATGACGCTGAGTGTTTTCATCTGCACAATGGAGATTTGATGAGATAATGAACCCAGCACATGGAAAATACTTCAAATAATAATAATAACTTTAATTAAAAATTTTAAATATACAGTATTTTAATTTTTCACCCTCGGTTATTAATTTCATTTTAGAATTCTTCTATCATGACATCTTATTAAAGAAGGTATATAATAAATGAGAATGATACAGTAAAATCTAAGTTATCTAGAAAGCTTGGGAAACGAATAATTCTGGATAGCTAAATTTTCCATAGGTACCTTTATAAATACACCCCCCACCCCACCCCAAAAAAATCAACAAACGCAGTGAAAGTATTTCCTAAACCTACTACATACTTCCCTGCCTTAAAGAGAATATACTGGTTATAATTAAAAATTTTCTTGATGACTCACTATTGTTAGGAATATCAATCGTTATTCTATGTTAGAATTTCTCAATCCTTTCAAGGCATACCAACAGGAATAAGCCCACTCGACTCTACTTAAGATTTAACATGAAGTCCGTGAATAGATTTCAGAGGATGTGTGGACTTGGATGGAAAAAAAACACATTTTTATTTTCACTAATCTCTAACTGAAAATTAGCACTTCCTTCAATTATGAATATAAGAACAAGCACAGTAGTACTAGTTGTACCTACATCTGTATCACCAATAGAAATCACAGATACTTTATATCATGTAACTGTTGCAAACTCTGGAAATACTATTGATGTTCATCATTATTTTAAAAATTTGGTCTTTTTTAGACATACCACTATATCTAATTTACTGTTAATAAATAATAAAGCACATATATTCCTGTATCATAAATTTGTTTTTAATATTTTAATAACTGTATATCAAAATTTTTTCTTCCATAATGCTATGAATTTTATTTTATACACCGAGAAACATTATTCTGAGAAGGGTCCAAGGCTTCACCAAACAAAGGGTGCTTCATGGCACCAAAAAAGTTAAGTACCCTGCACTAAAATTTGTTCGAGGCTGGTGTGATTTTTCTGAGTTCATATGTGTGTTTTTCTTTCCTCTCTTTGTCATCTGTAATTGCTCCTTGGTGACACCACTTGGTGAGAGCAGCCCCTCTAACACTTTCCATTTTGCAACTTTATTCTACTGTGGGTAGAATATATGAGAACTTGAGAGTAAAATTTTAAAAGAACCAGGTCTTGAGAAAGACTTGCAGAGTTTTCATAAGGTCCATGGACTTTGTGACACAAGTTACCTAATTAGAGATCTCCTCTACTCATTCAGTTCTTTTAAGTACTGCAATAGCAGTTAAAGACAGGCAGTTGCAACTAATGAGAGATGTTTTTATAAGATGCTATGAGACATTTAAATGTATGAAGAGTTGGTAAGATACATGAATCAATGATGTTTATATTCCTTCTGTTTCTGAATCTATTCATATACTAATTGGAAGCTTCACAGAACTTTGGACTTGTTAAGCATTTTGGCATTTCAACTTCATTTTACAGATAAAGATAACCAGGCCTAAGGAAATTAAATGTCTTTCCCAAATTCTCTCAATAGAGAGCTCATGTTCCTTGACTTCCGGTTTAATCATCTTTCTTTATCTAATAGTTCCAATAGGTAAAGAAAGATTATGCATGTACCTTAAATTATGTTTTTTCTAAAATGCCAAAATCATACTCACAAAGCAGTTTACTTAGGCTTCGGTTTTAACACTATCCTTGTTCTAATTCTGGTTAGATGTGTGATCTTGGACAAGTTATTCTTCTCTGCATATCTATAAGTACATGGAGATAAAGTCAAGTATGACCACCTCAGAAGTCAGAAGAACAATAAAGTTATTTAAATAAGAAAATGAGCCTAATATTATTATTGTTATTTTGGAGCCAAGGTTCCAAAGGGAATTCACACTCCAGGGAGGTCTATGAAGAAAAGCCCCAGAGAGGCCAATGTATATTGCCCTAATCTATACAAGCTTCAGTATGAAAATATAATGGAACATGTTAATACCCTATATTAACAATGGGGCACATTTATTCTACAAAGGGCTCCCAAAAAAGTAAAACAAATAAAGGAAGAAATAAGTCAAATATAAATAGATTCAGATAGCATTTACAATAGAAATATAGAACAGTCTACTCTTGTATTTTCTAAATTAAGAGACAATATGAAATTTCATTCAATAAATATTCAGAAGTTAGCTGCATGGGTTCAAATTCTACTTTAGGGAATATCAATCTCTAACTCAATCTCTCTGTATATCAGTTTATTTGTAAAAGGGGGGTTAATAAGCACAGTACCTGGTACATGGTAAATGTTCAATTCATATTACCTGTACTTATTGTTACTATACATTTGTTTCACATTATGGCCAGTTTATGACTTACTGGTTACTAATAATTTACATTTATACAGTATTGCAGAATGTACAGTGTCCTTTCACATATATATGACATTTGAACCACTCAATTACCCTGTGAAAAGAACAGCTATTATTATGCCTGGTTGAGCGCTGAAGAAACAGACTCTGATGAAGAAAGCATACATTCATACAAGGAAGCAATGGAGCAAGAACTCAAACCTGGGTTTCTCTCTCAAACCCCATGCCTAATCTTGTGCTTTTACTGTACTTGGCTGGCTAGAAGAGAGAACAAAAGAAAGATTATTCAGAGGAAGGAGGCGGCAGAAATGCCCAATAGGTCATGAGGTGAGCACTTACTGCCTTCCTACTCACAGTGTGGTCCTAGGACTAGAATAATTTATATCACCTGGGACCTTGTATCACCAGGGCTCCACCCCTCGCCTACTAAATCAAAATCTGCATTTTTAACAAAATCTCCAGGTGATTTGTATTTACACTAGCGTTTGGGAAGAACTGTTCAACTAATTTACCTGGAGACACTGTAGCTCACTTGAACATGTACAGACCATTTATAACAGTCCTGTGAAGTATACTTTCTATAAGAGGAAGTGGCTTGCTGCTTTCTTTTTTGAAAATTAAGCATATTTTAAACAGCTTTATTTTTCCAATAAATTCTTAAGTATTTCCACTTCAGTATGTGGAATCATTATAAATGTTAGAAAACCTTAAATTCCTTTCCCGCCTCTAAACTCCTTTCCAAAAACTAATGCCTTACTACCCTTTGCCTGAAAGATACGCACGACACAGCAAAATCACCCTCTCCATACTTTGCACCGGTAGATTAAAACAGGCCAATTTTATCCTTATATTCCCCCTCTGGATATTCCGGTAAGTATTGAGTTTTTCTGGCCCGACACTCTACCTTATTTCTTTCTTGGGTTTTGCCCCTTTCTGGCCCCAGCAACTGAAACACAGCAACAAGAGGAAAAGGTATTAGGTTATTAAACCCGTTGTCACACGTTAACTTTGGTGACGATGGCAGGTCATTACAGAGGCAAGCAAGCCCACCCCTTCTCCTTGTCCCCCACCCTAACCGAATCACAGTTGAGTTTGATTCAGAGGCTGCTGTAACTCTGGGAACTGGTCTATGGGCCTACTCTTCAGTACCAATCATCCAATATCAGACATGCACGAATTTTTAGCACGTGCGAGCGCTCATCACCATCCGGCTTGGTTCTATTTCAAATTACCGTTCCCACTTGGAAAGGTGCCTCCTCCCACTGATTAACCGGCTCAGACTAGCGGAAGAGTAAATATTGTTCACCTGCTCCACGGGAAACCTCAAAAGTCCTGGTCCAACCCCTACTAAAGGTATCTACTAATTAATCCATGATGAAACATTCCTGATTGGGCGCGTGAGGGAGGGATGTGTCGGCTCGCGGTCTTACCAGGCCAGGAATTCCATTTCCTCTCCCTCCCACCAGCATCAGCATTCATGGGCGGCGCTTCCCTGCCGGTGCCCCACTGCTTCTCGCGAGAATTTGTGAGCGGACTCATCAGGAAGAGCACACAAAACTATCCGTAAATCGCTGCAGAGCCACAGTTCCTGTTAGCCAGCCACGAGGTTCTCGCGAGATTCGCCTCAATACCAAGTGAGGAAACTGGGGATCCTGCTGGGAGGGGCGTGGGGATAGACCGCGCAGCCGCCGCTTCCATTACCTTCTTCCCATGGTCTCCTTCCGGTTCTCGATGCTTCTCTCAGCCTAAGGGTTTCCGCTGCTTGACTACCCTCCCCCCACCCCATGGCCCGCCTCCGGCCCCCGCCCTCCCAGTCCAACCTCTGATCCGTTTAGTAAAAAGGTGCTGTTCGGAAAAGGAGAAAGAATAGGGGGTGACACAGATACAGTCGGCCCTGGACGTGGGAAGTAAACCGTTCCTCTTCACCTTTCGATTCGTCCTGTGCTCGCGACGGCAGCGTTGGCGGATTGATACGCGGCGGTGAAGAGGCAGGAGGAGGGGGGAGGGGCGGAGCGTGGCAGCTGGCAGTAGTTCCGTCAGAGCGGACATCTTGTGGCTGTGTCGTGCGCGTGAGCCCCGTAGGGCCGGGGAGGCACCAGCTGCCGCGCGGGGAGGAGGCCGAGGCCGCAGCTTGAGGGAGGCCCCGGCCCCTCAGTACGTGTGGGTGTGGACAGCTAAGGGAAGGGAAGGGAAGGGAGGCCGGCCCACTGGCCGGCCGGGTAAGAGGGGCAATACGGGTCCCGGCTGGGTTGAGTGACCAGCGTGTTAGGTTGGGTGGGGTGGAAAGGCTGGAGAAGCCGGGGCTGCTTGTGCTTAAGGGGGAGGGGGAATGGGCGCGTCCTCGCGCCTAAGCCGGAGCCTTAGGGGCAGCGCGGGCGCGTGGTGGCGGTGGCTGGGCGGGCGCGCGCAGGAGCGCGCTGGAAGGCGGAGTGTACGGTGGCGTCAGGGGCGACACAGAATAGCTCTCCTGCGGGGACAGCAACACACATCAAGCCTCTCTTCTTTTCTTTCCTTCCTCTCCCCGGCCGCGCCTTTGAGCAGAAACCGAAAGAATCCCGGCGTTAGTCCGGAGTCTCCTGTTTTCCCCCTCCCCCCTTGCCTTTCTTTGCCCTAGTGACGCCGGCATAGCGCCGACTAGGCCCCGGCTCCTCCTCTGCTGGGCTCGGGACCCTGCCCCGCACCCACCCTTTTCTCTTACGCCTCTTCCTCTCCCACCCGGGTCTCTTCCTCTCGAGAGGCCGGGAAGTCAAACTTGTAGTTACTCCTCTGCTCTTCCCGTCACCCTCGCTCCCACTTCGGGCCGAAGCACGGCATAGAGGCTGTTGGTGGCTTTGCCACCCCACCCACCCCGGATCGCGACCGTTTTAAGGGACCTGGATTCACCAGGGTCTCTTCGGGGCCTGTGCGAGTGCTGATCTGCTCCGTTTTTGCAAAAGGCGCCTGTGTCTGGCAGAACCGGTGTGAGACGAAGATAGAATCCTTCCCCGCCGCCCTGATAATCAAGAGTTTTGGCCGGACCTTTGAGTGCACACCGAGATAGTGCGGAGCCAGACGAAAAGCACAGACTATGGCGCTGAAACGGATTAATAAGGTAACCAATGGGGCTGACGGGAATGAGGTTGTGGGAGGAAAGGAAGGCTCCGGCCGGGAGGAAAGTGGGGGGGGGGGGCGGCGAATAAAATTCTGAAAATATCTCTTTGGGTCATTTCTAATGTGGGACGTGGGTATACATTATTAAGAAATGAAGTTTAAACCTAGGGAACGGAATACTTGTGGCAAGTGAGGTGTTAACCTGAGTATGTTTAAACAGAATCGGTGGAAATTAGAAGTGGGGAAGAGTGAAGCTGCTATTTAAGGCGCCTCGATTTTCTGCTGCTTAAGAGTTAGTCCTGTTTGGGGATCGGAATTGTGGAGCGACGCTCCAGCTGATGTCATGGCGCTTCCCATTCTTGGTACTTGAGAACTTCTTTTGGTTGTAAGACTAAGACCAAAGCCTTAGGCCTTCTAGTAGGAGGAAAGGTAGAAAACTCGGAGATCACAGAAATCTGGTGGTCTCATACTTTCACTTTGAGGGTCGGAGTAGAAATCTTGCCAGGGGATAGGCAGTGAATAATCCAGCCAAAAGCTCATCGTCGATCCTGGGCAGGTTACACAAGAATAAGTGGGGTTGGGAGGAGATGGACTGACACAATGTTGCCGCTTCCTATGTCTTGTAGTGTTGGCTTTTCACCCGAAGCTATATATCAGAGGCACACCGGGAACTGATGTAAAAGCCGCCTTTCTGGAAGCTCCCTTTTTCTTTTGACTGGGGATGAGGGTGATAAGGGGTTGGGATGGCAGTAAGGGACGACTTAGGAGTACCTTTTTTTTTTTTCCCCCCTCGGCCCTTTTAAGAACACACTCGAGGAAGGTTGTTTTGCTCCTTAATATGCGGTTTGATAGTAAATTATCGATCTAACTTGAAATGAAGCTAGAATTTCTCGAGGGGTGAGCGGAACCTCCACCTCCGGTGGTTTAGTCTCATTTTCTTGCTCTAACTTCTATCCCGCAGTTTAAGATGGCGGCTGCTTTAACTGGTTCAGGCTCTTTCCGGCATCTCCTTTCGTAATAATGTGAAATAATATTTTTTGTTAAATGTTAATTTTTACATCAGATTGTACACTGCTGTAACACCCTTTGCTTGAGATATATCTAAACTCAAACTCAGACTGTATTTCCCGTTTTTGTAACTTGTGTATGTGTGGTGTGTTTGGTTCTTGCACAATCGAGAGGGTGGAGTATTTACAACTAACTTGAAAAAAAAAGTCATGGAATAAATTCAGCCTTACCAGAAACTAGGAGACAGGAGAGGTTGTAGATTAGAGACTTTGATTTTGTTTAAAGGTGTTCTATGTGAAAGGAAAGACAAGTACTTTAAAAGTAGATGTGATGTTTGCTTAGTTTTGCATTTAATGTGTGATTTGGGGGGGGTTATTTGGCAAAACTGAGATTTTATGAAAGATGGAGGTTTAGATCGGCACTCATGATGAAATCTTGAATTTGTTTTAGGCCATCATTGCGTTGTCACTGTGGGTTTATACAGAATATGAACTTAAATCTGTGCCTTTTTGAGACAATGGAAAAGGAGAGAAGAGAAACTTCGCTTTTAAGAGTTAAGACTTAAACTTAAAAGGATTACTTAAACACCCCTTTCTGTGAGCATTTTGAAGGCCTACAAAATGAAGATGCACATTTGAAGTATTTTACAGCATAATTAATAGACATAATATTCAATACAAATAAAAACGTTATTTGTGGGAATTAATTCAGGCCACTAAGATGTGGAATAATTTCAAATCCATAGCTTTTTATGCATGTGAAACGGAACACTTTAAAGGAAGGTCTCATTGATTGTTTTTTCTTTTACAGGTAATACCCAGCTGCTGTGACACCACTTTAATGATTTAAGAGCCCTAGAAAGGCAATATAACATAATGGTTGACTGTGAATGTTGGAGTAAAAAAAATGCTCATTGGAATTCTCTAATAGTTCAGTGCCTAGTATGCACCAGGCATAGTTTTTAAATGCTAGGTATACAATAGTGAACAAAACAAAATTTTAAACCCTGGGGTTTTTTGTTTTGTTTTAATTTTGAGGATTATATGGGTTAATGTGTAGCTTTGAATAGACAGACCCCTGACACTTAGATTAGTTTTTTACTATTGTATTATCAGTATTTTAAATCCTGGAAAGCTTTTGTGTGAAAGAACATTGACTTCTGTTCTAGTGCTTAGTTTATACCAGATTGTCTTCTGTTGTAAATATTTTTGAAGATTTATATATCATAGAGACTTGGCACAATAAAATTTTCACATTGGGGTTAAAAAGTGTTTAATGTAAGATGTTACTGATTCAACCTATAGACAGTTTTTAACATGTGTTTGTGGTTTGAGTTTCAACTATTGTTACTGTCAGAATTACATGGGGATGCTTTTTATAAGTATAATCCCAGATCCAAAAATTTTAGTGAGTGGATAACTCTGAAAGAGGGGTGAGAATTGCTTTATTTTAGACTCCTTTTTTCTTAAAATACAGGGTCAAGTAGGCATTGATGTTAGTGTGGTGGTGCTTTTGTCATGTACTTATTTCCAATTCATTCTTGTCTGAAGTCCCCAAATTTCAAATATTAAGATATGTCGGTATTCCTCACTAATACTTCATTGAAATGATTGTTGAAATACTTTTGATCTTTCGTAGTAGTTCATGTGAACAGGCCTTTGAATTTATATTTTTTTCTTTTGACTTACGTTATTGTGTTTTTTCTTGTTTGAATGATTCTTAACCCAAGCGGTGTTACCAGATCTTACTCTTTATTTTTCCTGTATTCTTTATTTGGACTAGCTGTAGTGTGATTCTGTAGGGCTATTAACCTGAATCAGAAATGGAAATTCAAGTTGATTGGTGGTATTTGGGAACCATAGACAACTTCACCACTCCTTTTAGTATTTTTGGCATACTAATGACTAGTTTCAAATATGTTCAGGAAGTTTGAAGAGAACTTTGTGTTTGTGGTATGTCAGAAATGTTCAAAGCACTTGTAATTAATTCATTTAATTTTACAACAATCCTAGGAAATAGGGACTATTATCCTCATTTTGAGATTAGAAAATTGACAAGAGTTTTCTAATACTCAGGGTCATATTGTGGAGAGTTGGTATTAGAACCCTGGGTAGTTTGGTTGCAGAATCTGCTTTTAGCCACTGTTAAACTTTTATGTCATACTTCAGGTTTTTTGCTTTCAGAAAGGTTTCCTTTTGCATATATATGATTAATCTGCTACTAGTAACATCTAAGATTTACTGTAGTATCTCCTGCATACCATTCTTTCTAAGCCCTTTACAAGTATTAACTCATTTAATCCTTGCTACTCTTCTGAGATAGATGCTTTATTACATTTTACAGATGGAAAAAACAAAGTACAGAGGTTAAGTCACTTGTCTGAAGTCACACAGCTAGTAAGTGACAGCTGAGATTGAAATCATGTAGTTTGCCTCTTTAACTGCCATGCTGTACTGCCATTTTGAACCATTTCACTGCTTATTTTATTGTTAGGTGAATGGGTATGAGTTTAGTTTTGCTATTGAAATAAGCTCTCCTCTGCCCCACTTTTTTAAATAATGGGAATTTAGCTTTACTCTTAGGTTATAGATAATTTGTGAATTAAGATTTTAGCTGATAGATTATTTGAAAGTAGTAGTAAACTTAATCCTTTCTGGTTAGTCTCTTCAAGAGCTGTATGAACTTCATGTGCCAGTTAAAGTGATTGGGGTATCTTAAGTGAACAAAATACAGTTCTTGTCCCCAACAAGCCTATAGTCTGGGTAGGTAGCTGACTGTCTTTAACTATGTAGGATAGGTTTGTGACTGAGGGGCAAAGATCATATAATCACCTGAGTGTTTAGTTAATTTGATGATGGTGATTTATTTTGACACTGGATGTTTTTCTTTCATCATCGTGCTCATCTACAATGTTAATTCTAGTTTGTTTGTTATACAATAAATGTAAACTTGAATGAATACTCTTGCTAGCACAAAGAAAAACTACTTGGGTCACTAGATTTTTCTATCAAGTTTTATACTTTAAATAATTGTTCAAGTATCACTTGTTATCCAGTCCATTCTTGAGAATTTTCCAGAGCATTTTGCTATAATGATCTTTCTCTATTAAAGGAACTAGGTTCCTAATTGAGGTAAAAATGTTTCAGATTCAATTGGAAGTCAGATTCTAGATTGGCTTTTGCATTCTTCTGTTTTATAGTAAATTATTTTATCCGTTAGTGAATAATAAAAGCTGACTGTATAAATTAGTGGGTTTTGATCTGTAACATATCAGAATGTTCAGTGGAGTTTTAAAAAGATACAGGTACATTGGGTCTTGCTTGACTTACTGAATCAATATCTTTGGGAACAGGCATGATTTTTAAATGTTACGTAGGTGATTCTGAAGTCCATTTCTGGTTAAGAACTTTAGATACAGGATAGTCATTAAAGAAATACTCATTGAGGTCCTACTGTCTTAAACACAGTAGTCCCACCAGATTAAAAAAAATGAGAAAGACTGTCACTGTCATTACCCATGAGACTCTCTCCCTTGAGTGGAGCAAACAAGCATATAAATGCATAAATAGGTGTTTGTCACTTTATACAACTTACCTTTCAAGAATATAAATCTAATAGGAAAACCATTTAAAGAAATTTGAGTGAATCTTGATACATACCAAGTTTGCCTGTTCTTGTTAAAAAAAAGGTTTATCTAAATGTTTTTCTGTGCTATATTTTGTCATTGTTACAGTGTGGTTTATCTTTTATAACTATACTTAATTTCCCATGCCAAAACAAACCATTTATTTGAAGGAGGCAAAATTAAGTGATTTTCATTTAACTGGAAATTTCATTATCTTGATTTTTGTTTTGTTACCATAGCAATGATTTTATTTCAGAATTGAACAATAAGAGTGAATGAATTTACTAGTATCTTGATCTTTTAGATCTCTTAGATATTCACTAATTCTTGGTTTCTTGTTCATTTTCAGGATGCTGTATTTGTTCACATTAATTCCAGCCTTCCTATAATATCATGGCTAATGTATAATTTGATATTTTCCACTACTGGACTGCTATTATTGATTTTCATTTATATAAACGCCTTGTTTGCTTTTGTGGATCAAAGCTTAGAACCTAAATGTGGCTTTCTGTCTTTGTCCGGTTTAGATAATGTTTACAAAAGAATGGATTTGAATAATCTTAAGTGACTTACCTTTAAAGATCTAAAGAGAAAATTGTATTCATTCAAGCCATTCTTAGTTTCTTATATATAAGCATAGCATACATGTCTTACCTATAATTACAACTAAAGAGGAAGTAAATATCTTGTCAGTGACGTAATGAGGCATGTGCAGCACCTACCTGTTAATCCTTAAGATAAACTTCCAGAATTTCTTAAAGGAAATTACAGATTCCAAACTAAAATAGCTTTAAAAGGACTTTTCTTTCTGATTACTGGTTGTGTGAAATTGAAAAATCTTTGCTGAGGATCCTTGTCTTGAAATATCTACTGGTAACCATACTTTCTTGCTATTTGTACCTACATATGGTATATAGAAATTTCATAACATTTGAAGTTCATAAAAATTTGTTTACTTCATAATAAACTAGAAGTGATCTTTATGAACAATTTAGAGCAAACATTGTCTGATTGACAGTTGTACTGCCTTTTTTTTTTTTTTAAAGGTGGTACCAGGGATTGAACCCAGGATTGTACATGGGAAGCAGGCGTGCAACCACTTAGCTACATCTGTTCCCCAGTTGTACTGCATTTTGACTTTTTTCCTCTGTCATCAGTCTGTATATTTTACGAGGTTGTAAAGGCTCCTTGAGTGATTATTATCTCAAATTTCTCAAAAAGATGCTTAGTCCCCTTGCTTCCCATCTCAAGCCCTCATTCCATCCAGTCCTGAAGGTAGTGTTTTGTATGTCCAGTGAAAAGTTTAGTTTTGAAGGAAATGGACTCTCAATAAATTTGTGTAAGAAACTAGATTGTCAGTTATGTGATGAGCTTTGTTTTCCCAAAGTGCTAATAGGAAATGAATCTACACTGCCTACTATATCCTCCTTATGACCTTTGTATGATGATATGCAAGACGGGTGGCAGAGATGAGGATAGCAAATGAGTTTCAGCAAGCCTTTGGGCAATGGTAGAACCTGGGCAAACTAGAATAAGTTATTTTGGAAGTTTTACTTTAATAGCAAATAGAAGTTTTGTTTTCATAAAATGCTATGTTTTTGGTTATGTTGATTTGGTTGTAATTGAAAGCTAGTTTAGCAGAATGCTTGTATTAGAGGCTGGTCTAACTTGGCTGCTCTATAGCTTTGTCATTCATAAATAGTTCTTATATTTCCAATTAATTTATAAAGTCTTTGAAGGAAGGTATTGTTTTCTACTTCCGGAGTGTCATTTTGGGCCCTTGATGATTTCAATATTTTGGCCTCCTATTCTTTGTAGTTTGTAGTTTGTCACTTCACTGTTTAGTTTTGAAGAAAATGGACTCTCAATAAAATGAGCTTTGTTTTCTCAAAGTGCTAATAGGAAATGAATCTACACTGCCTACTATATCCTCCTTATGACCTTTGTATGATCTGCAAGATGGGTGGCAGAGATTAGGGTAGCATAATCCCATCATCGAATGAGGAAGCTGTAGAGAGAAGTAGAAGCCAGATACTTTAACAGTATATGTAGACATTTAGGCCAGTGTTTCTCAGCCTTTCTGTATTTTTAACTCCAGCAGTTAACTTCTCAGAGAGGTCCTGCATCCTACAATGATGAAAGCAATGCTCCAAAAAGAAGGTTTTCAGAATAAAAAGTATGGTAGTCAATCCCATTACAGTGTAATTGTACCTACAGATGACAACACTCACTGTCTTAACCATTTGGTTGCCTAAGAGATTTGCTTGGTGAAAAAAATAACCTGAATCCTACCCCATTTTCTACCCTGGTGCCCACCAAGTCTTAGGAAATAGGCACTTCAAGCATGTGAGGTGTGTTATGGCCCCAAATTACTGTAGAGTGTTAACCTGATAAGGTGAACAAGACCACATGAGCACTTTGATAAGTTCATTTTCCTAGATTAGAAGAAAGCAGAGTGGTCTCCTTGGCCCCTTTCCTGTAAGTCTATAAAGGCATTTAAAGATAAAGGAGACTGTTTCACCTTATCACACTAGCCATCTGAGGAAGTTTGAAGAGAAACAATTCAGAGGAAGATGATTCTAAAAGAAAATTTCCCAAAAGTGTACACCATGAAAAAGAAATGTCTAACCTTTTGGTCTTTTTATAGGCAGTATAATTTCTTAGCATTGTACCCCAATTGTGTGTTCTTGATCCGTTTTAGTATCCCTTCAAGTGTGTGGAATCTAGCAAGTCCTAGTGTATGCCAGTAACATTCCCCTGCATGCTGTTATCTTCCTATTTCAGTGGTTTTAATAGTCAGCTAAGAACCTACTTGAGTAATGAGCTGTTCCTCTTGGGGCTTGGTGGGGGTGGTTAGTCAACAGTATGAAAACATTACAGGTACCATATATGAGCTGTTTTTTCTGGTCCTTGCCACTGTTCTTTCTATTCATCAGGAAGTAATGAGCCGACAATTTAAATTTCAAATAATTTTTGAATTGCTGAAACCTGTGAAACTTGAGGCTTTAAAGTCATTTTTCATTAGGTGAAAAATCATAGGCAAATTTCTTTTGAAAATGCTTTGAGTATATGCTTCATTGGAAATTTGCTGAAGTCCAGTAAATAGTTTCCTCTTGTTTCAGAACAGATTGTTGTTCTCTCAGTTGGCTTCATTTAGAGGCTATGTAATTTGAAAAATACAGGTAACACTGCACTCACTAAGTGCAGAGAGATGGAGACAAACAGTGGATAGTTATGAGGGAACTTAGCCTGAGAAATCATGTTTTCCATATCTTGTATAATCTGGGCCATTGACTCATTGAGTGGAAAGGAGAATTGAGTTAGTGTGATTGAAATTTTATTCTCCTGTAAGCCAGATAACTGCATCAAATTCTAACTACACCTTTAATGCAAAGGAACTCTTGAGAAAGGAGCCTTTTTTTCTTGAAATATATCCTTAGACCTATCTTTCAAGTTGTCTAGTAGACCTATGCCACTTTTCTTTCCTGTCTGTCCTGAAATTCAGCATGTCCTACATTTGAACTCATAATAATCTTTTCTTTTCATGAGAAGTTAACTTTTTTTTTTTTTTTTTTAGGCCAGTAAAAAGAATTTATTTGGAAATGGGGGAAAGAATAGAGCTTGCTGAGAAATGGGAGAGAAAGACGGAAATACACACCAAGATTTGGTGCGGGCCCCTCTAGGCAGAGAGAGCCGAGAAGTTAACTCTTAATGTAAAATGAGGAAAAGGCATATTTCCATGAGGTGATTGTAAGGGTTAAATTAGTGTTTTAACTCTTTTTGTCCCTATCCTTTTTCATCTCCAGTGACTTAGTTCATCCTCCCTCTGCTGTTGTTTCCTGATGGGGGATTATCTACTCATCTGTCCTCAACAGGAGGGATTCCTACAATATAAGAGTGAGGAGGGTCTATGACACCTCACAAAAAATAGGAAAAATTTTGTGTGAGCGCATGTGTTTTTGGGTTAGTTGATCCAATTCTTTTAAGCCCTTATAACAGTGTTAAGAAATGGTATGTATTTTTATACCATTTAAAATATGAAAACATGCAAAACAATGCTATATATTCTTAAAGTATATGTATATGCACACAATGTCTGGAAATGTGTAGGAAAAGACAAAAAACCAAATTTGGGATAATTGGGATACCTCTTGGGAGGGGGAGAAACATTAGTTTGGTTTGGAAGTTTATGAAAGCGCTTCAGTTATCTCTGCAACATTCCTAAAAACCTGAAGAAAGTATATAGTAAAAATGTTTAATATAGTTTTTATATTGTAAAAAAGTTTCAGCTCCCCATTTCCTTTGGTATAAAATTCAAGGCTTTAAAGGATGTTCTAATCAACCTTTCAGCCACATCTGCCATTCCTTTACCTGTACCCTGTTCTGTGTCTCTGGAATACCAAACTAAATGTTACCTTGTTTTAAACCTAGACAAGAGTTAGTGGTTATCTTTTCAGGATTCACCATAGTATTTAAATGCTTTTTATTTTAAGCACTTATATTGTTGAAGTGTATTTTTTTGTTTTTAATTTGTGATGCCTTCTTTTAGTTTGGTTTATGGGGGAGGGGAAGCATTCATGTTTTATTTATCTTGGTATTTTCAGGCTTCATTATGCTTGACACCAAAAAGACAGTCTTCATGTGAATGAGTAAATGTTTTAATGGTAAGAATTTAGCTAATAGCTAATATAACACAAAAGATGTCTTTAGGCAATGTCTAGTTTAATTTTGAGACACTTTGCTTTGTTTAGTTTTTCTTATATATTTTCCAGCAAGACTTGAGTTAGTTACATTGCTTTATTGGGATAAAAGTACTTTGCTTAGACTAGGTCTCTCCTTACTCCCTTGTTTTTTTCTTTCTTGACATGACCTATATCAAATAAGGGGGTAATGGATAATTATCAAAGGACTAGCTATAGGAACCCAGAGCAAGTTATATGGCTTACCATGTAATTCCAGGGCACATGCCTGCCAACAGCTCTGGGTCACAGCCTTATGGCTCTTGATTAGCGAAGGAAGAGTATCTTCCATCTTCAGTTTGAAAAATCTCAGAGGGGAAACTCATACTCTGGCCTGGGCTTAGGTTACTTTCTTACCCTTTGAGGTAATCACTGAGGCTGAGAGAACAATATTCTATGATTAACCTTGTCTGAGTAACTGGTTAATGGTAGGTGATAATCACCCAACACTGTAATCACATGTTTGGAAGAAGGCAGAAACAGTTCCTTGGAAGTAAGGTAAAATGATTTTTTGAGACAAAATGTCTGCTTCATAGAAGAGTATCTGAGATGACTTATGCTATTCATATTTTTTCCCCTAAGATATATTCTTGTATCTTCTCATTTCCTTATGGGCATAATAAAGTCATGAGAGTTGTTTTGGGCTTTTAGAGGTAAGTCCTGGTACATGATTTGATTCCCACTGGGTACTGTTTAAAGGGCATGAAGGAAAAGTGAAATTAGAATGACTTTCTATATTGAATATAAAGTAAATTTCAGTACATAAGTTTACTGGCCTAATTTTAGATGTTTATTACTTCATAGGTGTGTTGATCATGGGGAATTCAGAAAGGCATTAGAGGGCAGCAGGTGTGGCTCAGTGGATAGAGCCCCCGTTTACCATATGGGAGGCCCGGGTTCACGTCCTGAGGCCTCCTTGTGAGGGCACGCCAGCTTGAGCGGTGCAGTGGGCTGATGCAGCAACCTCACGGCAGGAAGCGGGTGTGGCGCAATGGATAGCGCACCCGTTTACCATTTGAGAGGCCCCGGGTTCGCTTCCCGGCGCCTCCTTGTGAGGGCAGGCCGGCTCGCGTGGCGCGGTGGGCTGATGCGGCAGGACCTCACAGCAAAGGGGAGATAAGCAGAGGCAGAGAAGACACGCAGCAAATGGACACAGCAACACAAGCAGCAAGGGGGGGGATAAATAAAATAAATCTTTAAAAAAAAAAAAAAAGAAAGGCATTAGAAGTGATCTGAGAGGTAACAACCCTGAAATTTCAGGAGTGAAGAGCTGAAAT